>CAKAOH010033437.1:0-46466 GCA_916701665.1 Sebastiscus tertius | reverse complement strand
AGAGCAATGATCCCACCAAATTTCATGAACATCAAAGGAACTTTATCCCGATCCTGGCGTGTGTTTTGGGGCACTATGGAGCCCGCTGGCCACGCCCAAGCCTGGTCACTGCAGAACTTTGCAATTTTCACCAGTTAGGAGGTGTGTGCCAGTTTTCATAAGTTTTCAAGCATCCTAAGACCCTCACAAATATGATTGCACAGCAGAAAAGTAATATCTACAACTCCAGAGGCACCGTTGGGGCCTAATTATAAATCCTGTTACTTTCTCTGTATTGTACACCCCAAGAATATAGAGGTTTAAGTGAATTGCTGAACAGAGTGCTACTGTTGCACACAGAACAAATAAATATGTCATGTCCAAATTGGTTTCTTACTCAGGAGAAACATCAGACATAAAGATTATCTCGGTGGCTTCGATAAAAATCAGACCTGATCAAAGTGGCAGCAATCTGCCTTTTCATATCCTCCTGCAGTCTGTGGCGTCCTGTCACTGGAGATCTGCACACGGTCCGTCAACAAACAAATGAGTGCTGTGAGAATTACCAAAGGTACACAGCAGAGGAGAATATCATCCTGTAGGAGCGAGCCAAAGACATTCATTTACCTTATCTATTCTGACAGAGAAAGCACAGCAGGCTTTAAATTAAATGAAGGGAACAATTAGGAAACAGACCTCTAACAAATGTCTTTAATTTAGTCACCACAACATGAGGCTCACTTCTGTTACTCCCATATAAAGTTTAAATTTACAGACAAAGACTAAAAGAGTCCCAGCACCATGTGGGGTCACTGAAGATTCCCATGTCTGTCTACACACGATCAGAGTCAGGATGACGTAGTGCCAGATTAAATCATTGTCTTCCAACAGAGTGAGCAGTGATGCTGAATGGTTTGGTAACATAATGTGACTATTTCAACTTTAGTTGTGTTTGTCTCCGGCCTTTCACAGCATCAGATTACAACCGACCAAGAAGCTCCGAAATACTGAAATCTCAACAGATTTAGTATTGAATGTAAGTGTTATTTTACAGTTCTTTAAAATATAGAAATTATATAATGGTGCTTTGTGTTTTATATATGCAAGAACATTTTATAGGTGAATTTATCCATAATATAATAATAGTTTTATCATTATTATTGTTATTATTGCTGTCATTATTATCTTTATTATTATGTTTAAAAAAATATCTAATCTATTATATAAGTATTGTTTTAAGTTATTTATTTAATATTTTTATATTTTTTATTTTACATTATGTATATTTAATTGTATGTTTATTTTTATTTATTTTGTTTTATTATTGTTTTATTTACTGTATTATTTATTTATTTTTATTTTATTTATATATATATATTTAACAGTGTTCTTGTGTATTTTGACAAATAAAATGCATCAACTATCTTAATATTCAATTAATCGTTTTGGTAATTTATTATAATAAATTATTTATTTATTTATTCATTCCAGGGTTTCCTGTAACCACTGTAAATTCAATATATTTATATTTTAGACAAGCAATTTGAAGCGGCCACCTCAGGTCCTGGGAACTTGTGATGGACATTTTTCTAACATTTTATAAAAAATGTTTTGTCAAAAAATTGACAAATTAATTGCTCGATGAGATAAATATAAAAAATACAATTAAAAAATCTATTATATATTATTTGACCATCAACCATTGTTTATTCTTGGAAAACTGGCATAGCATTAAGCTCTTTTACAGCAATGCCCTGAAACCACATTACCACAAAAGATGTGAAATGAAAACAATAAATATAACAACCATGTCTGTGAATTAACCAAAGCAGGAACACTGTACAACAAAGCAAATCATCTAGTATACACTTTAAATTGATCTACTGGCTTCTAGCACCTCATTTCAATACCTCTTATAATTTGTTCCATTTATTTGGTGCAAAGACTCTAAAAGCTAATTTGCCACGCTCAGTCAGTATTGATCTGAGGAGTTTCAAGGGATAAAACTTCCTGTGAGCGAGTGTGATGACAAATGGATTGAGTTTTAAAAGAGAAATTAGGTAGAAAAGTAATTTGCCTTTTGAACAAAAAGGAAGCAGTGTATTTCCCTTCTGATCACTGAGAGAAAACCAGCACACATAGTTCAGGGCGGTGAGTTCTCAAACCATCCCCAGTAATACAACGTATACAACTATGGTAGACTGGATCTCGGGATTTCAGTGTTGGGGCCGCTACCCATACAAAATATCACCGTAATCTAAGACTGTTTGATATATTTTTTATAGAAAAAACAGTTTGAGTTCACTCCTTTGCTCAGTATATTTAATATTTTATTCACCCGTCTTCTTACTCTATGTTTGCCATCATCTTATTCTTTAAGGAGATTGTGTGCACCTGCCCATTTAAGTTGAACTCATTAGACTGGCATCCTCACATTATACGACTAATGACCTCCCATATATAAATTAGGGCTGTCAATCAAATTGAAAAATGAAATCGCGATTAATCGCATGATTGTCCGTAGTTAATCGTGATTGATCGCAAGTTAATCACACATTTTTTTGTCTGTTCAAAATGCCTTGAAGGGAGATTTGTCGGGTATTTGGTGCTCTTGTCAACATGGCAGTGGGCAAATATTCTTTTCTTTAGGCATAAAACACAAATACTCACATTTACTCATGTGAATTTTGTTCCCTATAAAACTGATATATTCAAACAGGCAGAAGGTTCTTCCCCACTATATCATCACTGGGTTCAGCATAAAATAAGCTAATTATTGTCAGCTTTTTTGTTTAATGTAACAAATGGGAAACTAGGCTGCTTTAAGTCTCATAAATTCATTATGTAAAACACCAAACTGAAACCAGGGGACGCCTCTCACATTAATCAGTAACTACAGTATGTGTGTCAAGACAGGAGAGCTTAATTACCTCTCGGCTCAGGAGATCTGTCTGTCTGTCTGTCTGTCTCAAAAACTACTCAACACAGTTCAATCAGGAGAGACCCCGTATAGATTGAACAATAATTTATTACATAATGCATAATAAGAAAAATAGTGCAAAGTCTTTGGCGATTAGACTCCATTGTGACGTAGTATACAGAAGGGGGTAGTGATGCCGTGATGAGAATGAACACAGACAGCATGCATCATAAACTGTCATGGTTACCAGTAGAGAAAAGACTCGCCTTAAGCACAGTGACATTTTTTAGCAACAGCATTAATTCTACTAAACCCGAGTTTTTATACAGTCAAATTACCAAATGCAGAGACGTTCACAGTCATTTCACTAGAACAGCAGGTGACAGCAGCAAGCAATTTGAAGATGTTACCTCAGATCCTGGGGACTTGTGATGAACATTTTTCTGACATTTTATAAAAAATGCTTTGTCCCTCCCTATTTTATTTTATTTTAATTACTTGTGTGTGTGTGTGTGTGTGTGTGTGTGTGTGTGTGTGTGTGTGTGTGTTTTATTAACTTTTTTCTGTATGTGTTTGTTTTGTTCCGTCTTTCCGAGAGTTTGATTTGGGTGTTTATTTATTTTGTTCATTTCAAGTTAAGACTACACAAACATGACAAAAATTAATAATAAACAGTGCAGGTAGAGGCAAAAAAAACCCCACTGAGCTTATTTGAAGTCTCCACCTAAATAGTATTAAGATTTAACAATCTTATAGAGAACACAAGATTAATAAAAATAAAATAATATGACTACAAAATAGTGATGACAAACAATTAGAACGAGATATAAATAATAACTACAATAACAATAGATATATTAAAAAAGACACAAAATGTGTGATGAGCATAAGAGAATGTGTGTGCGTGCAATAGTCATATTTAACAGTATGAGTGAAACAAAAAACAAAAAAATCATGTTTAGTCACTGTTTGACACTACAGGAAGACGCTTTTAAATGGCTCTAACTCAGTGGTCATTAGTCAGAAATCTTAAACCATTCATCCTTGCACAGCCATGATTGAGGTATTTTAGAAAAATCACTGGTATTGTCTGTCTTTTGTCTGTATATTTAATAGACATTCTCTTAACTTAAATAGCACATTTAGAGGATTCTGCAGCCTCGTTGACATTCATTCTCTGAGTGCTTTTAGTTTAATGATATGCAGCGCATTTGCTTTTACATTTGAAGCTCCCATGTCGTTTAAATAGTTTCTTGCTTCTTCTCTTGTGCTGCCCCGCATCCTGGCTGCAGCCATCACAAGTGAAATATTGGTGACCCGCATTAACAGCAGGGATCCAGTCAGGACTTGAGACATCATATAAAGTGGCAGGAACACCGGAAAAATATCATACATCAAGAGAATAACAAGCGTTTTCTTCACATTGACTGATATATTTGTTGTGAAGATCTTCAAGCACTCAGTATCGCCTGAAAAACTTCCACACTTTTTAATTCAGAGAGGATAATAACAACATATTGACCAGCTCCAGTCACTTACAGTATAAGCCTTCATGCATGTACACAATTCTGCACTCTAGATTTATGCATGCTGCTACACAAAAAAAGAAATGCCAGTGGCACGATTAGACCTTTTACTCTACAGTATGTGCCCTATTAAAATCCACTGAGTGAGCAGAAAAATAGAAAAACAACTCAATACAACAATCCTGTAATAAATAATATAACTGCAACCTGAGAAGTGCTGCTTCAGCTTTATGATCAATATTGTTGTTTTGATGACTGCGTTATTAAGTGTTCTTAGAGCATTTTCTCCTCTTTTACATATGCAAATGAGGTGACTCTTTAAACTGTTTAATTAGTCACCACAAAGTACAACCTCAAACTATACTATACCACACTCCTAAGGCGATCTCAACAAAAACAAAACATTGTAAGTAAGATTGTGCAGGTTTTTCTGGGCACCTGTTTCACATTTTGATTTGTGAAACTCAGGTGTAACTAGAAAGGTCTCCACCAGGTGTGTCTGCAACGACCACTGATGTAATGTTAACTGTGAAATTAACTGAATAACCGCGTCTCCATGTCTACTCTTGAACATTTTTTGTCGTTGTTTATATGTCGTTAAGGTGGCCAGCTTATTTGCCCCTGCTTTTTTGTTTTGTTAATTTAAAGTAATATGTTTAACTAACATTATAATTCTTATTAGTATTAGCACTTTTCTTTTCCTTCATTGGCTATTAGCTTGAAAAAGACTGAAAACAAAGTAAACTTAGTCCTTCAAAGAGGGGGAGGTGGTGGCGGACGCCACCAAAAAAAAGAATAACTGTGTCTCTGGCAGAGCATTTTGTCTTCATGCACCACTGAGCAACTTTCATAGGAATGAACGGGGCCCCACCTCCAACGCTGTATCCAGCTCTCTTAATACATCCAAGGCCCCTACTGGCGTTTTGAGTGAGGAGTCAGCAGTCAATCAATGGCGGTATCAAACAGGAAATAAAAGATGTTTCGAGAAAGTGTGAGTCACTGCAACCACGAGAGGTCCATAAATAATCACCCAAAATATTATGCAGTTTGGTGCAGCAGTATGTGAGATTAGCCGTGGACAGACACAGAGATGCACACACACACACACACACACACACACACACAATCAATCTCATTATCTCCTGGTGGAGATAACAACTAACATAAATAATGACTGTACTCCATTAAGGCTCTTCCGTAACACATTTTAAGCGTGCTGGCTCACAGACACAGTTCACTGGGACACCTAAATGCAACAGTCACCATTAACATTATTGATTACACCTGCACTTTTCCAGCCTGTGAATATTCACAGCGAGCTCCATCTATTTTTCTTTTTTCGACACAGGTGTGCTGTCAGAGTCTTGTTTACCCATGCAGATGCCCATTTATCTTAGCACGGCAAACAAGGATGAAAGTAACCGTCTAAAAATACTTTGTGGACTGGAGGCGGCTTGGAAAGGTACACACACCGTGAGCGCCTTCATTTTTATTTGACGTTATAGTTTTGGAAATCTTCTGTATTCATACATTAACCCCCTATTGTAAAAAAAAAAATAAACACACCGGCATACAAACACAACTGGAGTGGCTGCTAGGTGGAGTGATGAAATGTTTCCCACTGCAGAGAAAAACAAATTGAACACAATTTGTCAGAAACTCAGTGTGAATATCTCTATAAACAAAATATATTCGGCACATTGCCACTTCTGCAGTCAGAATTTGCAGCACTATATTTGGGAGGAAAGTGGCCAAATAAACACAAAACAAATGGCGTAGGAAGCTTCATGTTGACCTGTCAGTAACACCAATTTGTGTCCGACTATTTTGTCCCCTTGTTTGTAAGGATTTGTACAACATGTTGGAGACACAATGTTCCTTCTATTCACTGTATTCACCTGTAGGATGAAGCCGCTCTGCATCTGTTTAGCTCTGCTGCCACTATCAGGTAATCACCAAAAAACATAATTTTTTTTGGGCTCTGACTTCGCTCTCCCATCTTAACTGCTTTAGAGGTGGGTACAGAATATAAATGTGAGATGAGCTCTCCTCAGATTCCACTTCATGAATGCAGCATTAGATTCCCTGTGGAAAACCCTCCATTGTCTGCCCGCCATGTGTCTTAGTAGTAAAAGGTCATCTAATCTAAAATGTCATTAACATTAACTTTACAGCTTTGCACTCATCTCTCTGACAAGGAGGCAAAGAGCCAAAACAAAACCTGTCAATTTGACGGCAAATACAGCAGCTGTGACGTCAGTTAGAGACATGTCATTTTCAGGTTCATACTTGTATTTTGGGTTTCTACTAGAACATGTTTACATGCTTTAATGTTCAAAAAACACTTTATTTTCTTCCTATTGTGTGTCTGAATATACCTGTATTCACCCTCTTTCTGAAAAGCCCAGTCTGCTCTGATTGGCTTGAGAGAAAAATATGGTGCGCCTTTGAAAAGGTAGTTCTCAAGCTGTGGGCGATATATGCTAATGAGGCTGGATGTGATATAGGAAGAGGAGCCAAATCTGAATGGCTTGTTGAATCACATGTTTTCTGATCCAGACAGCCCACAAAAAAACTGACTGGATTATCTTATTTCACAGTTTGAGGGTTGGTAGACACTGCAGATACCTAGATGGATGAACACAAGCACTGAAGAAGCGAGTTTTTTTCATGATATGTCCCCTTTAAATGACCGTCACGTGATCAAAAAGTAGTGTGGCAGGCAGAAGCGCTGATATTAGCCACTTAGCACAGGAGCTAACTTGTTAGATAGCGGTCAAGCAGGGCTCAAACTTCCAAAATACAATTTAAGCCGTAAAGTAAATGCTGGCTGTCCTAATTATAAAATGACTTTTTCTCTACAATAAAATAATTTCCATAATTAAAAGTGATGCGTGGCATACATAAACAGTCTCCCTGTCTCCTAAAAATTACTTTCCCATACAACATGCATTGTGAGTTATATTTCGAGAGAAAAGTATTTTGTCGCGGATTATGTTTGTTTTGGATGCATCACAAAATAAGTTTCGATTGAAACCAGCGTAAAGCCTCAGTTCTGCTTTCCGCATAGACCGGAAGAGCGTTCGGGCTTTGAAGCAAATTTACGTAGTGGCCAAACGGTGGAATTACAACTCCTGTGTTCGTCACGTGATGCCATTGGGCCAAGAGAGGCCAAGACATTGGAGAAGAGTCTGTAAATCAGCAGAATTTTTTTTAGGTAAATTAACTTCCCAGTACGAACACTTGAATAGCCCTTATTTAAATCATTTGGTTCTAAAAGTTGTAAAATGCACTAACAGCTGAATCCACAATTGTTTCCCTTCCTCCGTTCATGTGAATGAGATCCAGACCGAGGCTGGACCGCGGGCTGGGAGGTGGAGTTAAAGGAAACGCTACTGTGGGAAGATCCGGGTACTTTTGTACTTGGAAGTCAAACTTTTTTTGCTTCAAGCGCCACTGAGCAAATTTCATATGAATGACGTGGAATCATGAAGAGGAAACATTTGGATTTTTTCTACTCTGTGCAGGTTTCTCCTCGCGGCAAACCGATATTCCTCACTTCTGCCACCAGTTCTCTATTTTCTCCGCGCCCGTGTAGTTCGTGGTGTATAAATAGCACGACATTTCCCCTTGTAATGATCACGCATTTGTTGCATTCCATTTTACTGTGAAACAGTCACGGTTATGTTTAGGCAACAAAACCATTTAGTTATGCCTTGGAAAAACATTATGGTTGTGTTTAAAATAAGCATGTAAACTAAGTAAAATACGTAGACTAAAGTACTGAAAACACATCACTAAGATAACTCAACAACACTTTGGGAAATGAACACCGCGGTCTCCTTGAAAGTCCTGTGTTTGTTGGACCCGCCCACCATAAACAATCTCTCTCACTTTTTATTCTATGTCGCGAATTGTGATATGCCACGCCAAAAGCAACAACGCCATTGTTATTGCACGCTAAATGACTTACAAAATACTATGTTATTCATAAGCTATTATTAGAAAATGTTGGATGTGCACAGACAGAAGAAAAACCCGCCACATGGACCCCTGCAAAGAGATGTATCTGATGGTGTGACATCACTTTGGCGGTGCGGAAACCTTGCAGATAAGTCAAGCATAAATCAGGCAGCAAGAGGAGGTCGGGGTGGATGGGAGTGTCAAACAACAACAAAGTCTAACAGCAGTTTGTGAAATAGTCCCGAAATTTAATCTATTTGATTCGTGTACATAGATGCAAATTTCACATTTGATGCACGTGTCACTTTCCACTCCAGTCTTTTCAAAATAAAACTATTTAGATAGCTTTAGGAAAAGATTGCGGTTTGGGTTAAAATAACTGGTGTAACTTAAGTACGGGAATTACATGACAAATAAATCAACTTTGACTTCCGGTTTCACACGGGACATGAACAGCGGTCTACTGGGCGAAAGTCTTGTGTTTTTCACCCCGACGTCCTCCCTACGTGGCGTATTACATACGAATTGAATTCGTGCTGACCATCACAAAAAAAAATTGAAATTCGTGTCTACGTACACGAATCAATACATACAATTTTGTGACTATTTCACGAATTGCTGTGCGACTGGTTTGCAAACAAACACTTCATCTAGCAGACCGCTGTTCGTGTCCCATGTGGAACCAAAAGTAAAATTTGTTCACTTATTTTAATTTATACCCTGAGCTTAAATAAAAAATGAAGTCATTTTATTAAGCTAAACCTTTTTGTATTTTTAGATCACTAAACTTAACCAAGCAGTTTTGTTTTTGTTTTGTTTCAAACTGCGACCGTGATCCAGGAGAAAATATGTTTCCTTTGAAACACAAGTGAGAATGCAGTTTAGCTGTATGGGAATGTAATTTTGTAGGAGACAGGGTTGTAAATAAAACACCATGGAAATTAATAAATTATAAATTAGCTCACATTTTATATAATCTTTTGTTACACATATTCATTGATTTATTCATATCACAGTGTTGTGGTTGAGAGCGGTTGGTAGTGTGAGTGGGAAGAATGGAGCAGCATGCAGCCATTGATTTTCCATAAAAAATAAATGTATTCAAACCGACCACTAAACGGAGAAACATGAACTATTTCATGAGGTTTATCACTCAGAGTCCTCTGCAGACAAGTAAAGGGACTGTTTGTAACTTTTTAAGCGTATAAATGTACCGGGTCGGGATCCCATGCGCGTCCGCATATGCACGCTCGCGTGTGGCCAGACTCACTGCTCCTCTGCCTGCTTGCCTTCACTCACACAGCACACGTTCTCGCTGTCTCGCTCCACCTCTAGACGAGCATGCGCGCTCACTCCACACTGCAGAAGAGTTAGTTTAGCTCTGAGAATATCTAGTGAATGTACAGTGGACGTTTGTGCAGAAATAACTGCTGCAGCTCCTCCAGACCAACAGAGGTTTCCCGTGTCTTGTGAAGTGACGGGGCTCCGCAGAGAGAAACGTTTTTGCCTCCGACCGGGTGCCGGTGTCTTCCTGCGGGCACAGTCGGAGACGGTAACGTTTCTCTTCCTGCTTCAGCCCCGGCACCGACCCGCTTTTGCTGAAGCAGGAGGAGCCAACACTAGGATCAGCACTGATTCATGGAGAGACCTTGGTCTGGTCAGCTAACATTACTGCCAAGCAGCTGAAATATAGAGTGATATTGTGGTTTTAGCTGACGTGTGTCGCCTCACTGTTTTGAGCGATGCTCGTTCATGTCTATTTAGAGCGAACAAGCGTGAGTACGACGCTGACTTTCGTTGACTTAACAGCCACAGGTGTTGCTGTTAACAAGCATTTCTGAAAGTTACAAATAGTCCCTTTAATAAGAAAAAAAACCTTCTGGTAACAAAACACTACTAGTTCTACCTCTGTTTTCATGCAGAGTAACAAATAGACCAATCAGTTTGTTGTCTTCCAGGACTTTTTATACCCGGTCACCTGCTGTCTGCAGCCAATCAGAGAGGAGCTCTGGGATTAGAGCCACTTTAACACAGGTGGCATCAATCTCCCCTCAGGTGGAGCTAATTGGTCGTCAAATGCAGCTTGACAAAAGGTATTAATCAAATGTACCCTCTAAAACAGAACAGAAGTAAACATTCCCTTCTTTCGAAATTACCCACAAAGACATTTTAAAGGGCATTTCTTGAGGGGAGACACCCCAGGTGAATAAGGGACACAATATATAACTAACAGATATCACCATGATACTTCCCCAGTTAATTACTGACATTAAGACAATTATTCTTTTGTATTACAAGTTTTCTGAAATGTTATGTTTAAATATGCAAATGACACATTATCTTATTAAATATGTGCTAATTTGCATACATTTCCACAACATAAATGTGAACATTGAATAAAGTCAGGCTCAAAATTCTTGTTTCTTTTTGTGCACATATTAGAGTCAAAGGTTTTTACAGAGGGGATTTTGGATATCTCTTTTTAATCACTCCATAAATGGGAAAATACTGTCAACAGACATTAAAAAATGCCATTTCTTTAGGAATAAAATGTTGTATAAATGAGACTATGAATGATATATGAACAAACCCCTCAGTAAAATCCTTTACAATATAGAGAGGAATGAAACTGGAAAGGTTGGTGGATGTAAGAGCTGCTGAAAAGGAGATGTCTGGCTCAGAGTGAGAAAAAAACTAATTTTGAGAAAATTCACTAAATTTTGAAGACCCTACAGGTGAATAGGGTAAAAAAAAAATAACTAATAGATATCACCATGAAACTTCCCCAGTTTATTACTGACATTAAGACAATTATTTTTCGTATAACAAGTTTTCTGAAATGTGATGTTTAAATATGCTAACGAGGCGTTATCTAATGCTAACTTTTAGTGAATTTAGGAAAAATCTACAAACACAATTAGACAAAGTAGTAAAATAAACACCTAAATGTGTATTTTTGATGTTTTTCTTTCCACTAGTCTGAAAGAAGACAATGTTATGGAAGCAAAATTGACCAGTGCATGAAAAACAATGATTGTTTTTAACCATTGAACGCCGTTATCTTCTTCTTATTGTTTTCCCACCAACGTTAGCGGCAGGGCTCCGTAACTATTGGCAACACCCCGTGAACCTATGGCAACCATTCATGACACAAGACATGAGAAACAAAGTGCTCTGTAATGTCAGAATAAATCACCACACTCCAGGATACATTTTTAATTCTATTTAGTTTTAATAAAAACAAAAGCATTTGCAGCAGTATTTACATATTTAAATAAAACAATTCTTACTGTCAACACATGGCAAAGTAGACAAAATAAATACATTGTATTTATAAATAGGTCTAAAATACATGATCTTAGTGTAGAGCCTGTCTTTATAAAAATATAAAACTTCTTTAAGCTGCAGCCTCTGCAACAACGTAAATGATTTTCATAGAATATAAAAGATTCTGTCCCACGTTTTTGTTAGATGTTTCATGATTAGTCGTATCTCAGCGGTCATTTAGATGCAAAAACAGAATACAGGGTTCCTGTCTGTCCCTACAGTGGAAAAGAAGTTCACAGGCCAAAGAGCCTTTGCTTATCGAGCCCCTTCTCTCTGGAATAACCTCCCTATAGACATCAGACAGGCTGATTCTGTGGAGGCCTTTAAATCCAAACTCAAAACCCGTCTTTCTGCCCTAACTTTCAATTAGTTAGTTATTCTTTTATTATTCGGCTGTTGGGTTGGTCTCAGTCTCAACGTATAATTTAAGCCTAGTCCTGCTGATGAGAATAATATTAATTTTAAAGCTGGGGACACACTAAGCCAACATAAAAAAACTAGAGGTGACGAAGGCCACCAGTTGAGTCGCCTCACGTCGCCTTTGTCTTGGCCAAAAAGTTGCACTCAAACACACCGCAAAGACTGCAGCCGACAGCCGACTACCACGTACGTTCTGCGCCTGCATAAGATGAAATAACTCTCCACACCAGCAGGCGGCGATAGTCTGTATTCGTCATTCAAACAAGGGAAACCAGAAGACCAAGGACGGCGGATATACAAGCTGTTGTTATGATACGTTACATGAAACAAAGCGGTGTCTGCTGACCATTTACACACCACTTTTACTCACCACTTAGCTTCATTCCAGATGGTCATGTCGCTGTTGAATATGAAAAATGAGAAGAGCCTTCTGTGTTTTTCCTCTTGACTTTACTCGTTGGCTTTGTTTCCTCACATCCGTTTCTCTTCTCGTGAACTGATTCGTTTAAGCTGAACAGCCAATAAGAGTGATTTCTCTCACCGACGAGCTCCGCCGCCGATTCGACATGCTGAATCGGCCGAAAAAACTCTGACACGGGCAAACTAGGCTGACAGACGCTCACTGACGGCCCCAAACTGGCTGACGGCCGACTGTCGGCTTGGTGTGTCAGGACCTTCACTCGCTTACCAATTTGGCGTTCTCGCTTCCAAAAAACGCAGCCACGTAACTATCCATTCATGAAATGAAATCACACAATTTAGGATCCTCCTTACACTGGGAATATGAACCAACATTAATAGTTTGTAAGAGTGGCATTTAACAACGTAACAGGACGCACAACAGAAGTATTCCTGGTCAGTTGTAAACCAGGGACTTTATAACCGTCTGTTGTTTATGACCCCGCTCTGCCTCTCCTGGCTGTTGGTGCTTTGTTCCACATGACGGACCTCCGTCCTCCAGGAGATTTAGCCTCTCTATCAATTCAGTTCCGTCCAAAGGGGCTTATTGGCATGGGAAACATGCATTTACATTACCAAAGCAACTGTGAACTAAAAACAAAAATCTTGCCCTCTGTCTAGGTTACATGGTGGAGAAGAGGTCGTGTTGCTCAGGCTCTATCTGTTTTTTGTCATATGGATTGTCTGTGCTGTATTTTCATAACGTTGTTACTCTGTACATTTGACGTCTATTGTCTGTGCGTCCTGGAAGAGGGATCCCTCCTCTGTTGCTCTTCCTGAGGTTTCTTCAATTTCTTTTTCCCTGTTAAAAGGGTATTTTTGGGGAGAGATGAGAGGGTTGTACTCGGTTGTAAAGCCCCCTGAGGCAAATTTGTGATTTGTGAAATTGGGCTGTACAAATTGACTTGACTTGAATAAAGCATCCCTGTGGTGTCATGCTTTTTTTTTAAATTTAAACTCTAACTTTCCATATAAATGACCTGAAAACAGACCACTCTAAGAACCATTCAGTTTCAAAGTGCCTCCATTTTCAAACGGCTATAGAGCGCCGCTGCTGTTTTCCTTCACAATGATGTCGGTCACACCGTGAACCTGCGTGAGCTGCCTGCAGTCCAATGAAGCCAGTAATTTCCTCGGTCCAGGCAGGGTGGGGACGAGGTGCTCCGTCAGAGACACCGAGGCACGGCTGCCAATATCTCTGAGGGTAGACAGGAAATGACAGTGTCAATCACAAAAGAGAGAGATGGACAAGGTAGGTTTTTTTTTTTCAAAAAAAAAAAAACAACTCAGCACAATATAAGAAAGTATAATTCCCCTCCTCACCCGTACTGAATCTTTCGAGCAGTTAGGAGGCCCAGTCCTTCCACGTGGAATATCACGTCTTTCAGCACCTGTGGTAGCGGGTTAGTAAATGAAATCTCTACCGCCATCTTCTCCCCCACCACGGCGTTCCCGATGGGCTGTGAGAGAGAACGACGACGAAGTAAGAAAACATCATCAGATCAGAATTCAAATCTTTATCTTCTTACCGCTAATATTTCCCCTTTATTTACTCACCTTCATTTTGAGGTTTGGGGTCATGAGCCGGAAACTGAACTGAGTGGCGAGGACCTGCTGTGTTTCTTTGACCCGGCAGGACAGCGTCAGCATCAGGGCGGCCTGGTCTATCAGTTGGTCCTTGTAGTCTTTGTACTCCAACGTCCACTCCACATTCTTCTCTGTAGACACAAGATGTTAAAATTGTATTTTCAACTTTTTTAGTTTTATAGTATTGTATCGAGTAAAACTGTTAAAGCAATAGTTGGATATGTTCTCTTTCCTGCTGAGAGTTCGATACCACTCTCACATCTGTCCGGTAAATGTAAAGCCACCACCAGCTGCTAGTTAGCTTAGCTTAGCACAAAGACTGCAAACTGTGGGAAACAGCTAACCTGGCTCCGTCCAAAGGTAACAAAATCAGCCAATCTGCACCCCTGAAGGCCTTTACACACCGGAAATGCAAAATATCGCCTGTGAATCAATTGGATCATATCCCAGTTTTGAGTCACGGATCAGATCAGCAGAAAAAAAAGAGAGCAAATCTAACTTTTAGAGATGCCTGGTCACCTTTTTTTGCCGCAGATACAGATTGCCCATCATCGATGAGCCATATCGGCCAATACAGATCGTTTTGTTGTTTTTAAATTAAATGTTATCCTTTTGCTTTCTTATTGTCATCTATAGTGGTTATTTGTATAAAAACAAACAATTCAAATGATAAGAAAATAAAAGATTGTAGTTTTATTGATAAAAAAAATAATAATTGTGTGGGCACTGAGCTGCCATCACTGGAACATCTTCTCAGCACTCGCTGTGTGCGGAGGACATCATAAGCAACAACATAAAAGACATCACACATCCTGGACACCATCTGTTTAAACTCCTAGCATCAGGCAGACGCTACAAATCAATCCGTTCACGCACAAATAGACTGAAAAACAGCTTCTTTCCAAAAGCTGAACTCTCTCTACTGATCTCAGACATCTCCTCAGTCTGACAAGACTTTTACTGGACTTTTTCTGCTGATGTTTGCAGACTCGTTAGCTGTATTTTATCATTATTATCTTATATTTTTGTACTTATATTGGTCAGATTCAGCACATTTTAATCACTTTTTAATTTTGGTGAGGAAAAACTGGCGTGGCCATTTTCAAAATGGGTCCCTTGACCTCTGAGCATATTTCTTTATGCTAAATGCAGTACCTATGAGGGTTTCTGGACAATATCTCTCATTGTTTTGTGTTGTTAATTGATTTACAATAAGAAATATTTACATACATTTGCATAAAGCAGCATATTTGTCCACTCCCATGTTGATAAGAGGATTATGTACTTGACAAATCTCCCTTTTATTGTACATTCTGAATAGATAAAAAAATGTGTACTTTTAATACAAAGCACCATTTGAGGTTGATGCAACTGCAATTTCGTTTTGCTTGCATAATGACAGTAAAGCTCTTAATTGATTGATTGATTGATTGAGTTCTCAAAATGTAGAACTCTTCCTTTAAGCAGGATAAAAAAAAAAAAAGCATTGTTCCTTGTTACTATTCTTTGCAGTTTGCAGAAGTTTCCACCAAGAAAATACAATCAAAGATGCACTTTTTAAAATTATTTTTGATTGCGATAAACCATCCACCCAGATGAAGAAGCTCCACTCACCCTCGTTGGGCAGCATGTCCACGTCTATCTTGTCTCTTCTGACTGTGGCCTTGTGGACGCCAGTGTAGTACATGACAGCCACCTGGGAGTGCAGGAGGAGCCTGCGGTGCTCCGAGCTGCTGTTTCGAAACACGATGGTCAGATTTGCATCTTTTCCCATTTCGGGACCTTCGCCCTCCATGGTCACTTCTACGGAGACGTCCTCTGCTGTAGGAGAGGAGTAGGCCTCTGCTTTGGAGCCATAGCTACATGCCGTCTCCACAGCGATGCGTTCCTCCTCTGAGCCTGAGAATGAACAGAAATAAAGTTAATTACGATACAATACGATACGATACGATACAACTTTATTGTCAGTTTGCACTGAAATTCATTTTGCATCCATAAGCAGCTCAGTTTGAGAAAAAGTACACATACAATAGTCATACTGTTACCATAGACAGACAGACAAGTAAGACCCATCAGACAAAAAAACAAAAAACACACACAATTATTCATACATAACCTATTACAAAATTACTAATTAATTCAATAAACGATGCAGCATAAATACCTTGACAGGTTTTTTTTGTGTCCTGTACTCTAAGTGCATGTGATCTAAGCATTTCAGTGTGCTCATTTTGTCAGATGATACCTTCAGGGTGTTTGTAAAGGTGTGTGATGTCCTCGCGTTCATCAGTGCCGACAGCCTTGGTGCTGATGAAGTGGCCCATCTTCTTTTTCTCACTGTAGATTTGTTTGAAGGTCCCATCTATGTTCCTCTGCCAGTAGATTTTATCGCTGTTCACCTGAGAGCACACAGAGAGACGGAGAGACGGAGTTAAAGCAGCTTCTCCCGAACCTTTTATTTCTGGGGACCCACTTTTTAAAAATGACAAAAAATCGTGACCCAATTTACAATAAACCTTATCTGTAAATTGTGAGAAGAACGAATTTGTGCATAAATGGACATCCCAGAACATGTTTACCGCCATTTCTGCATCATGTTATATTATCTTGAATAGGTAAACCAGCCATGTCGAAGAAATATACGTTATAAAATCACAACTTCGTTTTATGCATGTGTTATTGAAAACATATAAACCGGGTTTGGAGAATTACTTTAAAAATATAATCCAATACAATTACTAATTACCTGTACCCTAATGCAAGTGTCACAATATAAAGGTAATGTAATCTGATTTCTTTCCGTTACTTTTGGATTAGCTCAATACCAAATATGCAAATATAGACGAGAGAAAAGAAACATGCTGAAATGTCTCCATTATATTAGCATGTAAAGCAGATAAGGGGGAAAACATTACAGTACAGTGCAAATTCTGCCTTCCAGCTGTGAAAATAGTGTCATCATCCAGGGACTCCAATCATTTGGCACATTAGTGTCGCCAGATTTTTGACTTGGAGTAGCAGCAGCAGTGCCAATGTAAATTTAATCAAATTAGCCTGCCTGCGTGCCTCCCTTTGTGTTTTTTGACTACAGTGGAAATAATGTGAAGCTTCAAACTATTTGGTACGGCCCTACAAATTTACCGGTCTGTCCTGCATTATGTTTGCTGGACCAGAAATATGAAATATTTCTACAAACTACAAATCGTCTTTCCACGCCGCATGCCTCTCGGCAAAAATAATAATCCTGATGTAAAGTGCTCCAACCATCCTACTTTGTGATAACTTGCGCTGTACCGTGATTTTGCTCCAATTTTCTGCTTTACATACTAAATAACGGTGAAATTTCCACCCAGTGAAAGCATTTTTTTCGGCGCCCTCGCTAATCTGTTGCGAGACTTGTGTCTTGAAGTGTCGCAATGTGTGCGCATCTGCATAGTAGCCTATACCATTATTTATTTTAAATATGTTTTTAAATTATAATCCTGCCAGTAATCCCCAGTTTTACTAAATGTATCAGTAATCTAATTCCGTCTTTTTTTTCTGTAACTGTAACAGACTATAGTTACCTTTTTTGTACCCTAATTATGTAACGCCGTTCCATGTAATCAGTTAAATACTTTATAAATGAGACCAAATAAATGCATTTAGGGGGCGTTAACAGGCCCTCTGTTTTTTTCTTCTCATCAGTAAAACAAACTGAATGTCCGTTAGCCTTTCATATCAGATTCAATGTTATAAGTACTGGCTACAATTAACAGAACAATACGAACATTCAGTTATGTGGCTCAAAGGTGAACTGCAGATATAAATCTTAAATAAAAGAAGATGAATACATTTATGCAAATGTATGCACATGGGAGAAGTTTACCTTCAGGGCTTTCTGCCAGAAATCTCCTAAGGTTGAAGCCACAAACCTACTTGGTTAGATTTAGGAAGAGATTGTAGTTTAGGTTAAAATAAACCCTTTCTTGTCCCATGTGCATCAATTTATTTGGCGTCCTTAATAAAATCTCTTCTTGGGAATCATTGAGTTAAAAAAAAAGGCCTCAACAGATGGGAAACGTCATGCATCGTTTGATGTATGCCATATGGCTCATGATCGGTACGCAATACATGCATAATCTGTCGACACAAAACAACTGAAAGATCAGTTATTATATGTGAGGAAAGAGGGTCGTTTTCTCCTGCAACAATTCTGACTCTTCTTTGCAAGTCCTCCAACTTTATGGAAGTATAATACAGAAGTGCCCTTTTAAAAGTAAACTAAGTATTCCACAAACCTCGGCGAAGACAAACGGAGTGTCGTGTTTGAAGTAGACGTGACCGTTGCGGACAGCAGCAAGAGAAGCAGGGCCACAGCGGAAGGTGCCCATGCTGGTCTCCTGAGGCGTGGCGTCGACAGCTTGCCAGCCTCCGAAGCCCGGGGGCAAGTCAGAACGAGCCATCCAGCAGTCGTTCCACACATGGAAGTTCCTTCAGGGGGAAAGACTCGAAGGTCAGTCTTAATAAACCAGAGACGGCGAAACATGTCACGATGATGGTGACAGCACATACCAGATAGAGTCGGTGTTGAGGTGATCTATAGGGTCCAGGTTCTCGTCCAGGTATACGTCTGTTGTCAAGGAGACGTCTGTGTCATGAGCTGAGCTGTAGTTGGTCACAGTTCGACTGGGAATGCCTAAACACCGTAAAACTGGAAAGAACATAAGGCATCAGTGAATATCTGTCACACACCTACAGTATAGAACCACACGTCACCTAAACACGTGATAAGAAAAAGACCAATCAGCTGACCTGTATTGAATACGCCAGCGAACACCCAGCACTGTCCATACTGAACGGGGGTGCCGTCGTTTTTATGGTATTCCTTCAGGATCTCCACACTTCCACTCCAAACGGTTGGACTAGTCCCACCATAATAGTCTCCTGACCAGTCTCCCTCCAGGACGCCGCGGTCATCGGGGGAGTTGATCTGCATAAAGAGTTTGAAGTTATAAACTCGGTTCCCAGAAATTATAGAAACCCTGCTGAACAAGATTACGTTGTAACACTTTATAATAATAATATAATAATATAATAATATACTTAAGTAATGCTTAACTAATGCATGACTCATGATGATTTAATGCATTAATTAATGCAGGATGTATCATGAACTACTACCGCTCATTATTAAAGGTAGGGTCAGGAGCTCCATCTTTAACAAATGATGAAGTCACTATGACTTTATGTGATTATTTCACACTTAATATATCATCAATTAAGGAATGTTAAGAGAAAGACCTTTCTGTCCATTTTATACCATATTGCACAAGTGGCTAAAAAAGGAGAAAAATCCACCAGCTTTAAACCCTACAATGCTACAGGACAGACATCCTGCTGAACCACTGCCGTGATGTGTGGTGATTAGACGTGGTACTGAACAGGGCTTCTACTGTACTGGTCCCTGTACACTATATCACACATTATGAAGAGAAATATGAAGGTCGGTATAGATCAGGTGTAGAAAAACAATCTCACCATGGCTGAGATGACTCGCACCAAAGTAACCGGGTCTCCCCAACCAGACGGAGGAGTTCCACTCTTCTCCAGGACAAAGATACAAGCAGCAAGAATCCCATCATCAAACTGAAACCAGAACAGAGAAAACACAGGGAGGAGTGTAGGGAGGAAGGGAGTCAGTCAGTAAACTCTCTGCTGCTCAGTCTATTCACCCAAAGATCACACAGCCCACTCACCTGTCCATAGTTCCATGTCCGCACTGCAATCTGATTCTCTGTGCCGTAGTACATCCGTCCGATATCATTCAGGACGTATTCCTGCCTCTCGTCTTCAGAGTGCATGAACACCGTGTCATCTGACAGAGAACAAGTAACAGCATCTTTTAAATGGGGAATAACTACTTTTAATTTTTCTGTTTATTTTAGGGCTGTCAAAATTAACGTGATAATAACTTACATTTTGTTTCTGTTTTAAAGCTACGGCATCATATGAAACCAGAAAACATAAGGAATCCATTGGTACCAACCATGTCATACTAGGAAAAACTGGCATTGCCATTTTCAAAGGGGTCCCTTGACCTCTGACCTCCAGATGTGTGAATGTAAATGGGTTCTCTGGGTACCCACGAGTCTCCCCTTTACAGACATGCCCACTTTATGATAATCACATGCAGTTTGGGGCAAGTCATAGTCAAGTCAGCACACTGACACACTGACAGCTGTTGTTGCCTGTTGGGCTGCAGTTTGCCATGATGTATGCCACGAGCATATTGTTTTATGCTAAATGCAGTACCTGTGAGGGTTTATGGACAATATCTGTCATTGTTTTGTGTTGTTAATTGATTTCCAATAATAAATATATACATACATTTCCATAAAGCAGCATATTTGACCACTCCAATGTTGATAAGAGTATTAAGATTGATTGACAGCCTTATTCACAATACAAAGGCCCTGCATTAAGTATCCATTTTTTAGACTTAGTTTGAATTGTTGTTAAAGGTACTGTTTGTTTTCTTGTTTACGTCTCTGCCTTCTATACATTTTCTTAGAAATGATGGTGAACACTATGGTGGCCTTGTCGAGATGAAAAGCTTGTTAGATTACATTGTTAGATACAAGGTACATTTTATATCTTTACTGCAGGGCTGTATATATACTGTATTGTAAGGTGTTTCTGTTATTTTGACCACCCCCTGTAGTATACTGTATGAACATATATATATATATATATATATATATATATATATATATATACATAACATGTATGAGATATCAACCTTGTCTTAGATGCTTTGTTTGTTGTTTACCTTCACACCAGGGGTTGAACAACAGGAAGATATCATTCGCAGGGTCGTGTGTGGAGACAGTCTGGCCGTTTGGGCAGTTTGTTTCCACCGTGAGCTGATACCGGCCGATGACCGCCTTAGGGGAGGAATTCACTGACAGCTTCATCCTTTTGTCATCCCGACTCACAACGGCGGCCTCCCAGCGATTGTCCTCCAGCTCCTCCACCAGAGGGATGATTACATGGGTTCCCTTTGACACTGCTGGCAGTGGCCCTGAGACGGAGAGAAGAGAATAACATGTGGAGACTAGTGCTCATACTGTACCATGCCCAAACAGAGGCACAGGCACCACACAGTTCAATCACTGTGTTTTTTTTTTTCCGACTCCCTCAATCTAAACCACACCTACATTCCTACCTCATGGGGAATGTTTGAAAAAACAGAAACCAAATAGAAGAACACACTGTCTTGACGAGAAATGCACACACATGCACGCACATACAACATGTCATGACAGCATCTGATTTCAATGTAGCTGAACTATAATAACAATCTGGCAACAGTTTCTGTTTGGTGACAGTTGGACAATGCTCATATGACTTTTCCAATGCATGGTGGGTGCGGCACGCCTCTACCAATAGCTCTCTTTTAGTTTTCCATTGGCACAAGTTGTGGTTAGTTCCTGGTATTGTTTTGGTACCACCTCGGTCAAAGTTCCAAGCGAGCTGAGCTGATACTAGAAAGTGGAGTTAAAACACTGCAGACCTCTGATTGGTCAGAGAGAATAGTCACCATTGCAACATCCTGCACAAACTGTGATTTTTAATTATTCAAGCTACCGTCAATAGTGACCGCAATTTTTAATTTACTCGACCCAGATTTTTTCCGAATTGGCAGCCTGTAAAACTACGCCCTACAATTGACAAAGTGCAGACAATCCTGTTTGGTTGGCATTAAAATGATTCAGCGAGTGTTCCGGAGAGTATTACAGTAGGTCTCGGCAGTTTCATGCGCCGATCGGCTGAGAATCCCACCAACACTGAGGGGATACTATCTGCAGTGGAAAACAAAATAGAGAAAAGGACCTGGTACCAGAAGTGTGTTGAGTGAAAACTACAGCCCTCTCTGATTTATATATCCTCAGTGGCCGTGACCTTGTATTCTTTTTTTTGCTGTGTTTACAAATGCCTTAACAGAACCGAGTCACTAAGCTGCAATTTCACAATGACATGTTTACTTGGACAGACTGACTACTGGTTGTGTGTGACAATAGGAATCTGAAGCTGCCTCCAAAGAAATTAATGCAACAACCACTGTGAAATGTACGAGCCATGCATTGCATTACAACGACAGAGAAGTTGAAGTCTACTTTTGTTGGTGACTTCCTGTCCCTTCCTGTTGCCAGTGCTCAAAGCAGGCCGGTACTCATCGGTACACAGTACCGGTACTTCTTCATTTTACTCCTTGGCGTACCGTGACTTTTTCTTGAGCACCTGCACTACTCAAAAGCTACTGGTATTCTTCTCTGCCATCTCCATATCAGGCTCTCTGGGAGATTCAGAACGGGGCAGCGCCAGCGTATTTGTGCCGTGCCTCATATAAGCTGTACGAACATAAAACTACGTAAGGGAGCATCTGGACGGGCCGACGTACGCACAGGGGGGAAAGCGGGGAGGGAGCAAGGGTGCTGTAATTTATCAATACAATGTTC
This sequence comes from Sebastiscus tertius, assembly GCA_916701665.1. Taxonomy (NCBI): domain Eukaryota; kingdom Metazoa; phylum Chordata; class Actinopteri; order Perciformes; family Sebastidae; genus Sebastiscus; species Sebastiscus tertius. The sequence continues at coordinate 23,784 of CAKAOH010033437.1, read as the reverse complement.
ACGTCCTTCTTTGTAAAATATGAACTGTTCGTGATAACTTTTTTTTATTTGTGAACAAATATAATTAATGAAACATTATTTTAACATTTTCTGAATCTGCTCTTTAAAGTCAAACATTTCCAGAAGAATGAAATGTTCAGACGAAGGCTGTGATATGTGTAAATAATATAATAATCATTTAATTAGTCATAATAATGGTCCACAATGATGTAAAATTGCGTAGTTTTAAGTTAAAAAGCTTCAAATTTTCTGGAGGGAGGACCCCCAAACCCAATATCTCTTAGTATATTTTATTTCAAATTCAGAATTTGTCTCTTTATCCTGCTGTATAATATGTAAGAGCATCCTGACTGAGACACTGCTCCTAAAACCTGAATGATACCCTACTGTATGCTACTAATAACACAGGAAAGCACTTTAACTATAAAAGATGCATAGTTCAAGTATAATAATAGCAATAAAAACACAACTGATTATGACTGAAACAGTATAACATGCTTAAAGAAGTAATGAATAAATAGGAATAAGTGTCAAGAGATTGCTGATACCGGCCGACACACACGCCAACATGTGAATAACAGAGTACTGGCATGCACTGCCTGTTGTATCAGAATCAGGCTAAAATTCTACATGTGCACAAGCAATATCAAAATAACAGCCAGATTTCTATGAGATTTACTGAGCACATTCACACTCCCAAAAGGGTGAACCCTTAGGCCGCGTTCAGACCTGCGTGGAAAAATTTCATCATTTGAATTTGAGCCAGCAGGGTAGCGAACGCAGGGGGCTCCAGCAGAACAACGGGTTCAGGCTGAAAACAGCCCCCTGCCTTGTTTTCAGTCTGAACCGCTGCTTAAAGCAATAGTCTGACATTTTGGGAAATAAGCTTTTTATTTTTTCTTTGCTTTCTTGCATATGACAAGTTCGATGCCACTGTCACATCTGTCCAGTAAATACACGGCTATACAGCCAGGAAGTCACTGCTCCTGGCCATGCAATGATTAGGCCCATACACGCCCCCGTAAAATGTCAACATGGCACACAACATATCTCATACTATACGAGGCAATACATTCATGCTCTCAGGGGGGAGAAGACTTTTTTTTCCTACCTTTACCCCTCAGGAACAACTTTACATTTTCAGCACTGCAACAGGAAACACTTTAAGAATAGCAAAACCGTCCAATGTGCCGCACACTTTCATTCTGTGAGGTGTTGAAACGCACCTCAAACCACAAAGTCAGAACATTCAGCCGCCTCAATGACAGCTTTCACTTGAATTTTAAAAACAACACGTCATCGGTTTAGATTGGGCTGTGATTTGCTTCATACCGTGGAGCTCAGTCCGATTACAGTGTTTGGACTGAGTGCAGGGTACTATACGAACGGTTGAAAACAGTTTGAAGTTTGATTATAAACAGAGAAATGGCACCTTCCTGTTAAACTGTTTTGAAGTGAAATATCCACCATTTGGAGAGTGGTGGCATGATTCTCAAAAGAATAAAAACTGGCATTATATCTGCAGCCTCTACTGTTCTCCTGCTGATACAGCGCTGCGGGGATGACGCTTTTTTGTAGACCAAAGTTAGCATCGCAAAAAGACAATTTTAAATTATTGCAGAAAATAAGCTCTGAGGCAAACAAACGTTTATGATTCTTACATGTTTTGTTCCATGAGAATGATGATTTTTGAAGCGTAAACGCTATGACCAGAAGTAAAAAGCTAACGTTAGGCGATAAACGAACTACACCACGGTCGCATGACTTCACCTTTCCACCACTAAGCTAAAGGTGGACTAGTGTTCAACGTGATGATGTTAGTAGTCTCATTTAACCACTTCTTAGCAACCGCCTTTTTTAAGACATGTAAGAGCTTCAAGTTTCACTAGTGGGGTATTTACTGACGTATTCTTATGTTGTAGAACAAAAACGTTAAAATCTCTTCAGCCTGTGTTAACCACAGACTTAATTCAGGCATCTAACCAATCAAATTTGAGACATGGAAACCAGAAGTGCAAAAGTGCTAAGGCCCTGATCAGCCTGGGGTAGCTTTTGGTAATTGTCTACAATGATAGTGAAGCGTTTTGCATGCTGCTTTTGCATTGCTGTGTGCCTCGCGTCTTTGCAGGCGCGCCCTGAACGGCTCGAGTTCGAAGAAATTCAAATCAGAGCGGAAAAGCGGCCAACGTCATTAGCGATTTTTCTCATTGTGGTGACTTTTTCTGGATACCTGGATCCATGTAAGGGAAAATGTACAGCGAGCCGGCGATAGTTGTGAAAGAATCCCCGACAGGGCGATGCTGCACCCCGACACGGAGCCCTGAAGGGATTCTTTCACATCAATGACCCGCTAGCTATACATTATCCCGCTTATTACACGGCTATTTACTAAATAAATCAATAATTTGACACAAAATGGTCCACCAGAGTCCGACATCAGAACTGCGCCCATAGCAACGGTCTGCTATAGAGAAATAGTAGACCGTAGAAAGCAGAAAACAGCTAATTGGTGCGGTACTTGAGAAGTTGTTTTCATTCATTTAAACTGTACCATTAAGTAACTATTAACTATTAGGTATCATACAGTTCATGGTTTGTGTTAAGCTAATGGTAGCTCATTCAGTGGTTGACCAAAAAAACACTAAGTCTGATCGGGCAACAAAATGCCAGTGCGGTGCGCCTCCTGCTCAGGCCCTAACTTATTACCCTAACTTATTTACAGGTTTTAGGACTCTGTTGCTGGTATCAGAGATGACTTTTTAAGATTATTAGATGATTATTCATGATCAGTGTTTTTGTAATCACATCACATGGGAACAGAGAATATAATTTAGAAAAAAATAAATGTCCGCCATTATTTTTGGTTACTCTATTTGCAAAATAGCAACCATTCATTAAACCGCGGGATGTTTCCTCTGTGCGATGAACATTTTCATCCCTGATATGGATGCACTGTCTTTATGTAAAAGAGACATTGTAATTATTATCTTCAAGCTTCACTTGTTATCACACGCAGTTTTAATTGTAGGATCTATATTGGTCTGTGTCCTTTCTGCCTTACAGTACGCAACACAATGAGAGAGGGAGAGCAGAGACGGCTGGCAGCATCGACGCTGAATCGTCAGCAGACTGGATTTTTAGTTAGAGCAGGACTGAGGACTCCACATCCGTAAAACTCTCCCCAGAGCATAGCAACCAGAACGGTTACCATAGCAATAGTAACCAAAAATCTCTCTCCCTCCCTCTTTCCTCTCTCTCTCTCCCTCCCTATCTATCTATAAATCTATTTATCTCACACACAAATGCAACAAAATCTAAATGCTCCACACACACGAGCAGTCAAATTAAAACACCAGCGTGAAAAAAGCAAAACTTCCTTCTTGTACATCTTGTTTCCTCCCACAGCTGTCAACCCATCATCACCTTCCTCTCTCTCCTGTGACCGTCTAGAGAGAAGGGGGAGTCTTAAATCATTATGTGCAGCGCTGCAGAGGGTTTAACGGAGGGTCAGGCTGGATTGCGTCCATCCAGTTTCACACTTGGCCTCTTAAGATCAGAGGCCAGTCATGTGGGAAATTCATATCAATTTAATTATTATTCATAAGCACGGCTGTTGCTTTTGGAATTATAGTCTATTTTGTTGTTGTGAAAGTCGCCGTCTTTATAGTGTGAAACAGGAAAACACCTTATGGGTTGTAGAGGTCGCTGTTTGTACTTTGTAGTATGGAAACTGATGCGCTGTAATTTGTATATAATCCACGTCATGGTGAGCCAGGATGTGCAGAGCTGCTATATAAAACTACTATTTATACTGTATCTAAGTAAAGCGCTGCAACGTGAGAACAGTCAATAGTGCAAAAAACTCTAAAATCAGAGATGAACTTTCACTGTCAGCGTTCGCACTCGTGTGACAGTAGAGATGAAGCGTCTATGCTAACATGACGTTCTCTCAGTAAATGGAACAGGGGTTTTTTGTCCTGCCCTGCCCGGAGATTTGCAGAGAGAGAAGTGATTTAAGGAAGGGCCGACATACCACAGATGACCCCTCCACAGGAAAGCAGAAAAAGAAGACAGAAGTCCGTCATCAAAACAGATTTCTTAGTCTTAATGTATTTTTATGTTGAGATTATTTTCTAAATGTTGAAGTTTATGAGTAAGTGTTTTGAGATAATCACATCCCCTGTGTGTCTGATTGTCTGCATGATGAAAGGGCAAGGCAAGAGAGTAGAGATATCATGCTACTTGCTGAATTAAATTTAAAACTAGAATTACTTCCTCATGGTTGTATGCCTCTGCCAACCAGTCAAGTTGCAGTTTACATCCATGGCTGTCCAAAATGTCATCCCTTTATCCTGTTAGATATGTGTCTATAATTAACTTATGAATTCTGGAGTTATGGCAAAAACGTGTTCTGTGAATCTAATCAGTTCATCCTTGAGTCCATGTGGACGTTTGTGCCAAATTTGAAGAAATTCCTTCCAGGCGTTCCCTGAGATATCACGTTCAGGAGAACGGTACGGACGGACGGACTGACAACCTGAAAACGTAATGCCTCTGGCGGCAGCTTTCGCCGGCGTGGAGGCATAAAAAAGGACTAAAATATTCCCTGCAAATGCAGTGGTTAAATTCAAGTTCCAAAATTGTTTTATTAAAGTTCTTAATGAGGCTATTCTATAAATGTTACTTTAACAGCTGCAAGAAATAGTCCAACAGGCTTCATCGGCTAGATAGGCCCACTGTGGGGTTCGTGATTTATTTTCAAATTCCCAAACAAACATTCACCACACTGTTTCCGTCGAGGACTAACCTGTTTTGAGTTCAAGGTGAAGTGTGTCAGTGGCGGGGCTGAAGGGTCGAGACAGGGTAATCCACATCTGGAAAGTCTGTCCTCTGCGAATAATAAAGTCGTCACTTTGGTAGAGGTCGGTGTGGTGCTCGGTACGGTTCTCTCCTGATTTACTTTTCATCAGGTCAATTGATTTCACCTTCAGGAGGAGTTCTGTGAAATACAAAAACAAACATATAAGATCGAAGTCTATCTGACATTCACTTTGTTTGATAAATAACACAACTGTGAGCTCTCTGAGATGCCAGTTACCATCAAGCTCGCTGTCACCCGTCGCAGGCTTCTCGTCATTTATCCCGTTCTCCTTATTGGGCTCTTCAATCCCTGTGACCACAGTGTCCGTAATGCCCTCTCCATCTGGCTGGGGACAGCAGCACGGGCAGACCTTACTCAGCCACCTCCGACACGCATTTTCTTCCCCAGGATTGCTTTCCTCTGGCTCTTCGTTTCCTTCATCAGAGTCTTCCCAAAATCCGAGAGTGACAGTTGGATACCGACCCACTGCAGATCTGTCCCTGATTGATCGCTTCTCTACAGGCATCCTGAGGAAAAAGGTGAACACAATGAGGCAATCTAGGGCTTTGTCATTGATTATGCATCCATCTCCTAAAGGACAACTCTGTTTTTATACGTGCAGCTCAAAAGGTTGTCTTCTTTAATAGCGGTTAAAGTCTTCACACTTAATGACTGCTGTGCATATTTGATTAAAACTACTAAGTTCATTCTCTCTTCCTCATTTAGAGGAAGAAGTAGGTTTTTCATACAACTGGTCTGAGATTGACAGTGAGACATGTTTTATTTGAGTCCTTCATGTGTCGTCGATGAATATCACAAAACAAGCACATCATGTTAAAATGAAACACTATAAGATTGATGTGCTACATCAAGAGTGACAGAGAAATTATTAACTTGTACATGCATAAAACCTCAAGTTATGGATTTATTACAGTGACTCAACAGCTGCCTTGTCAAACAGCCTTGTTATATGAACACCATCCATCATGTTCCAGCATGTACATTTAACACTAGTAATTATGTAAAAGTGGATGTTGTTACAATGTTTTAACACAATTAAACTGTCAGTGTTTTAGTCGGTTTGGTGAATTTAGCTTTTGTTCTACCACTTGGTAAGAAGCTTGAAGTTTCAACCATTTATCCTTTACTTTTAGTCATCATTTTTAACCATTTATTCAGAATTTGTAGCTATATTTCAACCATTTCTCCACTAGTTTTAGCTATTTCAGCTGTTTATTTAATAGGCTACCATTAGCTATCTACAGTATTTCAACCATTTATCAATTTCGCTTATTAATTAGTCCTGATATTAATATAAGTATATAAAAAATAAATAAATAAATAAATAGGATGCTTGCCTATTGCACATGAATAAGTAAAATATTATTATAAAAATAATTATTTGATTAAGAATTACAACCACTGCACATAAAGAGAGAAAAAAAATATTATTGTAAAAATAATGATTTGATTAATAATTAAAAACCACTGTACATAGAGTAAAAATATTAGAAAAATTATAATTTGATTAATAATTACCACGACACAAAGAGTAAAATATTAGAAATATAATGATTTGATTAATAATTTCCACCACTGAACATAGAGTTAAATTATTAGCAAAATAATGATTTGATTAATAATTAGCACCACTGCACATAAGAGAAAAAATATTATTATAAAAAATGATTTGATGAATTATCGCCACTGCACATAGAGTAAAAAATATTATACATTTCCTGAACTTATTTGTCTTTTTCACTTAATCATTATATCCACATTACTGATGGTTATTTATGAAAAATCTCATTGTATAAATAACCCACAAAACCCTTAATCCTACCACACCACCGCAATTATCGATATCGCGAAATTTAGTCAAAAATATTATTCTCCCTATATCGCCCAGCTCTGATCGGTACCCAACATGGCGGCAAAAACAGTCATTGTCAGAAGTCATGCGACTGCTTCTATAGTGTCACATATCTATCTATCTATCTATCTATCTATATCTATCCCTCTTCTTGCCTGTTCATTTAGAGCTATAAAGTATTGATACAGTCAAATGCAACTCTACTGTACAAATACTTTGATGAGGAACTGATTTTTCATGAAAAAATATTGTTTCATAACTAATTTGATCCACTAATATTGCTGGTAAACACACAGCCATCTGGAATTGTTCATGTTATTTCTGCACAAACAGAGATATTCATCCCTCGTGGCATCAAGCAGGAGGCTGCTTTCACTCTGTGACAGCATCAGGACACATCTGGAGCTGATTCACTGATGCTGAATTACAATGTGATTTATTAAGTCAGTGGAAGCATCCAGGAGGTTTCCTGGGGAGGTAGAGTAGATACGTGCTCAGATTCACAACTGGGCTATGAAACAAATTTTGTTTCAAGATCAAAAACGCCACCAAATAGATTAAAGTCATCATTTCTCTGAGAATTGAAGAGTACGAGAAAAAATGAATGAAATGAATTCTGTGAAACTTAAGCCGGACAACTGATGGTACAAATCCTCCTATTTCCCTCCCATTTGCTCCTTCTACTCATGTTTCTCACCTCACCTCCGACTTGACTTCCATCCTTCAGCAATTCCAGCTTTCTAGAAATGCAGCAAAAGCCATAAAACCCCCCCCACACACTCATTTTACATTCCTCGGTAACCGTGACTGTTATGTGGCAACCAAACAGGCTCCGATGAAGCAATAGCAGGACTGCCAATGAGTTTGCTCCTTATTCATATTCATATGCCAATGAAGTTAAGACAGTGAGTACACTAAATCACAGACAGACATTAGTAGGTGAGGGAACGCCTCCTGGATTCCTCAGGATTTACTGCTGACAGACGAGGCTAACCAAACTATGTGCAGGACATACTGTAAATCCATAACTACCTGATAAACATGCTACTGTATGCACATTAGGGGATAACTTCAGGTTCTCTCACTGACTACAAAATAACACTTAACATTTTAATAGCTTAGCAGCTTAAACAAGTATATCCAGTTAATAAAATACAGTGTGTTTACTCCAAAGTGCATTCAATAAAGCAGGTGAAACAGTGATGCCTTGTCACTAGAGGTAGATGCAGAGTTAAATGTCTTATTCGTGCTGGACATTTTACAAACTATAGTTATCGTCAGAACTGGGATCCAATAGAGGCCGGTGGCTGCACAGCCTCCACCAGTCACATGGGGACGTACATCACCGTTTTGCATCGTTTTACATCCGTACCATAGACTGTATATAAAGATGGATGACATGACAGCTCCCCAAAAGTGAAGCCAAAACATCTTGTTCGCCCCCTGGTGGATGGCTGCAGTACAGGTCATAAAGCCTGCCTCCTCCATGTTAACGGAGGGGCCTGAGGCAAACTAAAAAGTCAAAGTATACGTCAAATACATTTGTCCCCAAAGATGGTTTCTGTCATTTTAGGTAGTTCTTATCACGCTGATGTTTGTTCAAGTGTTCATTCTTCTGATAAGATTGGTTCTAATTAGTTATTTGATGCTGTAAAAAAGGGGGTGTGACGTCTTAAATTGGCAGCTGTGAGTCTCTCTAGCTGTCAAGCTGCGGCCGTGCTCTCTGTGTTCTCTCTAGAATATATAACGCGAGACTATCAGCTCTTTGTCCACGATACAAGACCAAGATCATTCACTGTTACTTTAACTTGCTCACCAATTTGGCGTTCTCTCTTCCAAATAATCCAGCCATGTTAAAAGGATAGTTCAGGTGTTTTGAAGTGGGGTTGTATGAGGTACTTATATCCATAGTCAGTGTGTTACGTACAGTAGATGGAGTTTGGAGAAACAGACAGGAGTACCAGCACGGGAGCAAAACAATGTACTGCTGTGGACGGGGGCAGCAGCAGAACGGATTTTAGACACCTAAAAGAAAGGCTCACCTAAACAAATTGATATCCGTTTAAGTGTACACTATATATAGAATATTTTGACTATGTATAGATACTGTTATGCCCAGCTAGTTCAAGAGCATAGCAAAGAAGGGAATTCCACACAGTAACAGTTTAAAGGGACTATTTGTAACTTTCAGAAATGCTTGATAACAGCAACACTTGTGGCCGTTAAGTCAATGAAAGTCAGCGTCGGGCTCGCGCTACATAGACATGAACGAGCATCGCTCAAAACAGTGAGGCGACGCACGTCAGCTAAAACCACAATATCACTCTATATTTCACCTGCTTGGCAGTAATGTTAGCTGAACAGACGAAGGTCTCTCCATGAATCAATGCTGGCTTTTCCTGCTGAGCAGGAAAAGCGGGTCGGTGACGGAGCTCCACAGCAAGACACGTTTTTGCCTCCCCGACCGGGTGCGGTTGTCTCCCGACTGCGCCTGCAGGGAAGACACCGGCACCCGGTCGGAGGCGATAACGTGTCTCGCTGCGGAGCTCCGTCACTTCACAAGACACAGGAAACCTCTGTTGGTCTGGAGGAGCTGCAGCATTTATTTCTGCACAAACGTCCACTGTTCATTCACTAGATATTCTCAGAGCTACTAACTCTTCTGCAGTGTGGAGTGAGCGCGATTTCACGTCTAGAGGTGGAGCGAGTACGCGAGGACGCGCGCGCTGTCTGAGTGAAGGCAAGCTGGCAGAGGAGGAGAGGCTCTGGCCATACGTGAGGGCGCATATGCGAGCGTGCATGTGTCCCGACCCGGTACATTTATACGCTTAAAAAGTTACAAACAGTCCCTTTAAGTAAGCAGGTACATTTATTAAAGATAATTCAACTGAATCAACAGAAGTTCAATAAGGGTGTAAAGTCAGTAGTAGTGAGGTGTGGGTGATGTGAAACTATAAGGCTAACCTAAAATGTAACATGAAGGATAACTAAAGATAAGCAAACCAAACCAAACTGGAAGCCTGCAAGGCACCAGCCTTCCATGAGTGAGAGAGAGCGGCCATCTTGAAATGACCCTGCTTTTATCTGCTCCCAGCAGGTGAGGCCAATCTCCAAATGAGAGGGGAGGGGCCAGGTAATAAGGGGAACTGACAGAGGCAAACAGGCAGGCCAAGACAGATAATCACATTGACAAGGCCGTCACAATACCTCATACAACCCCACTTCAAAACAACCGAACTATCCCTTTAACCATCCACTCATGAAATGAAATCACACATGTTAGGATCCTCCTAACACTGGGAATATGCATGAACATTCACGGTTTCTAAGAGTGGCATTTAACAATGTACGAGACCCACAACAGAAGAAATACTAGCCAGTCTTAAAACACAGTATAGCGTATCGTCCATTGTAAATAAATAGAACATATTCCAACAATGTAATCCATTAAATTACACTTCAGGATGCAAAAGTAGCCGACTACATGTAGGCTGCTGCAGGTATAAGATAACGGCCTCGTCTGCCAGCTTTTTCCTGCTCCAAACTAGCATTATGCTATCAGCCTTTAGAAATCCACCTCTTCATGACCTCTACATGTCACTAATGCAATTACATCTGCACGTCCCCACAGTGATTATAACTGGGACGCCTCAGTAGGTTGTGAAAGTTTACTGCAGGGCGGGAACTCACAAAATGTTTATATAAGTGAAAATGAAATCCACCACAGTGCCTGCCTCAGTGCCAAATGGATGAATATAGTAGAGGAGAAATCCTGCGTGCTCCATATGGTTGAGATTACAGTCTGCTCGCAGGGTATCTCACATCCAACAAATAAAGAGACACACCCACACAGATCAACAAAACCCTCTCACTGCATCCAAATAAAATGTAAAATAAACTAACACAGTGAGACGAGGAGGTGTAATGGTGAGAGCGACACGTTGTGGACGATTCCTACCGCTTCATCATCCACTGTGTTACATCCTCACTATTCACTGCAGATTTTCTGTCTGCATCCAACATGTTGAATCATATGTGCAGATCCATAAAGTCTGGTTAAAAGTCAAATGAAGTGGGTCTAAGTTCTCTCCCATGATGTCAGCAGCAGATATAACTCCCATGTGCTCTTCATCAAAGTTGGATATCTTCCTCGAGGAGGGTGCTGATCCAGTGATCATCCCTCGGCTACACTCATGACCAGATCACTCATTTTGAACCACAACGAGGGACTTTCACCGAAGACGTCAGAATTAAAGAAAGCTTTCACAGAGTTCAATTTAACACACAAACGCTGACTTTATATTTGACACCTGAGACGAGTAATGTCAAAGTTCACGCAATAATAACGCGTTGATTCGTTTTAACGCCACTTTTTTAACGCATTAACGCAATCTATCTTTGGGAGGTTGTAAAGCTAGAGTGAAGGTACCGGCATCATATGAAACTAGAACATCTAAAGAATCCATTGGTACCAACCATGTCATACTAGCTTGTTGCGAAGGAGGTTAAATAACGCTCCAAACTTACGCTAAATTTTGGCGAAGAAAAACTGGCATGGCCAATTTCACTACATGCACTACATTTATCTGACAGCTTTAGATACTTTGCAGATTCAAAATCAACAAATAAATGATGATGTATTATTATGGATTAATCTATCTCTACTGTAGAAAGTAGTTAAAATTAGCACCACCTTTACCAACTTCAACATTAAATGATAATTACACATTAATGCATCACTAATATATTCTTTAGGGCTGTCAAAGTTAATGCAATAATAACGCAATTTAATTTTAACGGGCTCAGTTATAAAGCTAGAGTGAAGATACTGGTATCATATAAAACTAGAAAAATCGAACGAATCCATTGGAACCAACCATGTCGTACTAGCTTGTCGTGGAGGAGGAAAAACTGTCATGTCCATTTTCAAAGGGGTCCCTTGACCTCTGACCTCCAGATATGTGAATGTAAATGGGTTCTATGGGTACCCAGGAGTCTCCCCTTTACAGACATGCCCACTTTATGATAGTCACATGCAGTTTGGGGAAAGTCATAGTGAAGTTAGCACACTGACACACTGACAGCTGTTGTTGCCTGTTGGGCTGCAGTTTGCCATGTTATGATTTGAGCATATTGTTTTATGCTAAATGCAGTACCTGTGAGGGTTTCTGGACAATATCTGTCATTGTTTTGTGTATTAATTGATTTACAATAATAAATATATACATACATTTGCATAAAGCAGCATATTTTCCCACTCCCATGCTGATAAGAGTATTAAATACTTGACAAATCTCCCTTTAGGATACATTTTGAACAGATAAAACATGTGCGATTAATCGCAATTAACTATGGACAATCATGCGATTAATTATTTGAATTGATTTACAGCCGTAGTTTTGTCCCTTTCACATCTGACAGTATCACTTTATTATGCTGGTTAACTACACTCCATTAGACCAGATGTGGCAGCTGTTGGACAACTTGCTTGGAGTCACATGTTAGATACAGTAATATATATTTATGAGAGGAAAGGATGCCTTCCAGTCAAACTGTGGGATGTAAAACAATTAAATAATATATGTCATGACATGCAGTTGTGAGTGAAGAATGTTAATCCACTCAGGAAACAGATCGACATTAAAAACACAGTCTTGTTAGTCATGCATGAAATGGCACTCAGTGAACTTTTAGACTATTATTTGCATAATCACGGCCTGACGGCAAAGCAGCAACACTTTGTCTCCTTTTCCTATAAATCAAGTGAATTACTTGAGCATGAAATCTGAGAGTCCTCTGCTCAGGGAGAGAAGTTTGAATTTGTTAAGTCACAAATTAAAGCCCTCTATCTATCAGCAGACAGATGTACATGTGAAACAGCTGGTTCAAACTTACGCAGTTCAGTGGCAGAAGAAAATGAGACAACGCAGACCGGAGGCAGAAATCTTCTTGTCTTCTTGTTGTCTTTGTGTTTTCACAGACTACAAGTTCAGACCTCCTTTAAATACTTGTGAGCTCAGACAGTGAGGGCACGCCTTCCTGCTGCACCGGCAGCAGTCGGGTCACTTATTCTGCCAAAAACAACAATTGAAATCATTTATAGGCCGCGAGCCAAACAGCCACTGAAGCTTAGATTGAATCCGTAATATGAAGCAACAGAAGTGGGATTTTATTATATTCATTATTTATTATATCTCCTAATAATTATATACTTATCATTAACCTCCAACATGTACAGTAAGTGTAAATAATGTGGGGCATTAAACCATTAAGGGAAGACACTACAGGTGAATAGGGTAAAAAAAAAAAAATTAATAGATATTACCATGAAACTTCCCGTTAATTACTGATATTAAGACAATTGTTATTTTGTTTTGTTTTTTTGTATTACAAGTTTTTATAATAAATAAATAAAAAATAAAATAAAATATTTTTTACTTTTATTTATTTATTCTTCCATTTATATATTTATTTATTTTCTTTCCCCTAACGTAAAAATATTGCTTTGGGATTTATGACTTTGATATGGCATGTTCTCTGGCTTATTCATTGATATTGTATGACGAAACGAGTCTGTATCTTGGAGACGGGGTACATGTCGGTCTATAAATAAAATGTTCTGTTTAAATATGCAAATGATGAATGATCTTATTAAATATTTGCATACATTTCCAGAACAGAAATCTGAACATTGGATAAAGCCAGGTTCAAAAATCTTGTTTCTTTTTGTTGACATATTAGAGTCAAAGGTTTTTTAACAGAGGGGATTTCTGTTTATCACTCCATAAATCAGATAATACTGTCAATTAAAAAAACAAAATCAATTTTCTCCATGTTTTTAGGGATAAAATGTTCTATAAATCAGGGTAGGAATGATATATGAACAAACCGCTCAGTAAAAACCTTCAGAATATAGAGAGGAATGAAACTGGAAAGTTTGGTGAATGTAAAAGCTGCTGAAGTGGAGATTTCTGACTCAGAGTCTGCGACAAAAGTCATTTAGAGAAAACGGCCTTTAAAGATATGGATTGTAAAATTCACTACATTTTGCGCAGGCTGCAACACATTCTCATCCCAACTCGTCACATACTGCCGCTTTCCCCTTGGCGTCTCTTTAGGTTTAGGCAACAAAACCACTTAGTAAGGTTTAGGAACGCGAAAGTAAAACTACGTCACCACAGTCGATCCCGGCTCACTTTCTCTGTGTTTACTGTTGCCGCGGACAGTTTACGTTATAATTAATAGAAAGCCCGGTGCGTCTCATACTAGCGCTAAAGGGTCGTGTCTACAAGGGAGCCCGCCAATTACAAAAACTCTCACGAGACTCGCTGCCCGACGACCTTTCCTAACCTTAACTATTCAAGGTCAATGCCTAACCTTAACCATCTCGCAAGAGTTTCCCTGGTTCCACTACTAAAGGGTGCCTTGTGCGGCGGTATCAAACGCCGCTGGTCGTGACAAAGCCTCGGTATTTCACGCTCTGGGAATGAGAACGGGCTGTTTTGCAAACCACTACAGGTGAATATGGTTTTTAACCAATAAATATCACCATGAAACTTCCCCAGTTGATTACTGACATTAAGACAATTATTGTTTGTATTACAAGTTTTCTGAAATGTTATGTTTAAATTAGCTAATGAGGCATCATCTAATGGTAGCTTTTGGTGAATTTAGGAGAAATCTACAGACGCAAATAGACAAAGTAGTAAAATAAACACCTAAATATGTATTTTGGATGTTTTCTGTCACTTATAGTTAAAAAAATATAATCATATTATATAATATGGAACAGTGGAAGAGAAAAAGAGAGCTAGTAAATATCTATAAAGATAAAGTCAATCAATGGGCATCTTTCTCAGCAGACATTTTGACTTGTCATATTAGGAAACGCTCAGGTGTATTAATGACATAAAAATGTGACTGTACTCTTTATTTAAATGTGTCAGTGAGTCATGACAGAGAGGCAGAATACACAATAACCAGGTATCACTGATTTCATCACTTACACCTGTGATTTTCCTACTGAGACATGTCACAATGTCGTCATCCGTCATACCTACATACATCAAAATGACAGATTTCCCACCCACCCAGTGTGTGTGGGAGGGCCCACTCCTTGTTCACAGAAAAGTCTGACTATGTAAAGTATAACAGATAAGATGTTGCGTGATCCACACTGACTGGTTGAGTCGGTTTTCTCAACTGTGTGACGGGTCAACTCTGAACAACCACAGGTGGATTCTACTGTATAATTTAGAGGGATACTGTACAAGTGTCAAGTCGAGTGTTACACAAGTATCTCCATAAAAAGGCAGGCATGTTGTAACACCTTCTACCAGAGACCTCACTGTATGCAACAATAAAATACTAGTTTAGATAGGTTATTTGAGTGGAAAGCACGAATTGTAAAAAAATAAATAAATAAATGCATAAATACATAAATAAATACATACATTTAAAATAATTACAAAATAAATAAAATTTAAATGCAAAATATAAAAATAAATAAAAATGAATGCAAAATAAATACATATAAAATAAATGCATAAATAAATACATACATTTAAAAATTAATAAAAGTAAATACAGAAATAAATGAAAGAGAAAGTTAATGGGTGAAATGCAAAGGTAAAATTATGCATAAATGAATATATTAATAAATTTAAAAATAAATGCAAAAATTAATAAATAAAAAATAAATACAAAGGAAAATTAAATGTAGTAGTAAGAGTAAATAAATAAGGGAATTAATACAAAGGTAAATAAATAAAGAAGCAAATTAAAACACAAATATCAATTTATGTAATATTTTTATCAATTAATTAATGGCTACATTTATTTTTTATATTATTTTTGCCACATTCAATGATATAACTATTTATTTATAGAGTCATTTATATATTTATTACATTATTTATTTTGTTTTGGCAGGTTCCGTACTCCATATCTATGTTCTCCAGCTTAATATCCTCTTTAATATGACTCATTAACTAGACCTTTCAAAGTGTTTTATGTTCTCAGCAATGTATGTTTCTCTGGAAATTATTCTGACTTTTTTTTTTTACATTCTTCTGACTTTTTTCAGACATTTTTCATATATATATATATTTGACATTTTTTCTGACATTTTTCTAACTTTTCTTTTAGCCATTTTTCAGACATATTTTGGACTTTTCTTTTCTTTTCTTTTTTTAACTTTTTCCTGACTTTTTTGGACTTTTTTTAGGTTAAACGTAGAAATCAGCCACCTACAGCCTGCTGACTCATTGAAACCTACGGCCTCAAATCTGCAGACAGTTTTCTTTCAACATTGATATCTCCACAGTGGCTAAACGGATTTTTAACATTCAAATTGCATTTGAAAGCTCCATCTCCCTTCATTCATTTTCAATTTGAACTGTGAATAAAGCCCTTATCAATCTTTTACCATTTTAGTTTATATCAAGAACATAGGACCCTGGGAACATGGGGGTGACAGTAAGATGCCATGAGACTTGGCATTCATGTCGCCCTCAAGATGAATTCTAACTTTTAGTGAGTTTCTTTTCTCCAATACTTTGGTTTAAGATCAACATTGACATTCCCATCAGCCTCTCAGCTGTAGGAACTTTGTGTTTGGTGCTAATTAGCAAATGTTAGCATGCAAAGTTTGCATACTGTAGCATTGTTTCTCTACAGGTGGCAAATTTCATGTTTGTTCATGCCCTTTATGGACCCTTTATGAGCCAAAAGGTGTGGCATTATATTACAGATTCAACTTCAGTTCAGTTTACTTGTCTTGGTTAGACACTCCCAACGTTCTCGCCTAAAGGGTTTCTTTAGAAAACGCCATGACATCAGAATATAAGGCAGTAATGTAACCGAAAGGCTGAATCTCATGAATGAGTTAGTTAGGGATTAAAGGTGCATTCAGGAAAGCTTGTAAATCAGATGTTCAGAAATAAAAAGAAACAGAAGAATCTTTCTGGAAGGCAGTGACACAATGTGTGCAGTTTTATTACTGGATCTGTGACTTACTGTGCAACAGTATAGTGTCATATATTAAATGCTTTACACAACCTTTTAAAAAAAAAAACGTGTATGAGAACTATGCGTTGCTCTGATCATGATAGTTAGAAGCTTGTTTTTCATATTCAACCATTTTAAAGCTTACAGAAGCAATAAGCCGGCACGCCAATCCATTTAATTTACTCAGCCCGTTTGCAGGAAAATGTGATAATGCGATAGGCATTCAGCGTGCAACAAGAACGTCTTTCTTGCTTTCCGCGTGTCATTTGTACGCCATGTACTGACTACAGTGTAAACGCATCTGTGTAAATATGCAACGCCCAGAGTTTGTGACGTAGAATAAAAAGCGAGAAATACCGCTTATGACAGGCGGGTGGGGAGGTGAATGGGTCCAACACACCAACACATTCTTACTCCCAACTCGTCAAATACCGCCGCTCGGCATCGGAGACCGATACGGGATACCCCGCCTGTGTTACTTTTGGACGGACCAGATATGGCGTGTCAATATACGCTTGTTACGTGCATAGTGTCCTTTCAAAATAAACTTCCGTTTTCACAGGAAGTTGTGTTTAGGCAACACAACCACTTAGTTAGGATTAGGAAACGGTCGTGGTTGATGTTAACTTCACTGACTTGACTTTCGTGACCCGCATGACTTACGATACCAGCGAGTCACAAGACTGACGTGACATAATAAGTTTTAGTTTCACACGGGACATGAACAGCGGTCTCCTGGATGAAAGTCTTGTATTTGTCTGCCCCATCCACGTCCCCTGGGTCAACATTGGAGTTAGTTGAAAGCCCGTTCGTTACATACTGTTGCTAAAAGGTGCTTGTGTTGGTTTTCGATGCCGAGGGGCGCTGCCCAATCTGTGGTATTTGGTGAGTTGGGAGTGAGAATGGGTTGAACAAGCACACGTCTTTTAACCAGGACACCAGTGTTTTTTGTTTTGCAAGTTATGTTAGTGACGTTTTTTCAGTACTTTTGTTACATTGTTTCCGTACGTATGTTACTTAGTTTACGTACTTATTTTAAGGTCAACTATGACATTTTTCCTGAGCGGTTCTGTTGCCTAAAGGCTGGCTCACACTAAAAGATTTGTCAAATCTTCCCAGATGTTGAAAACTAACAGATTCATTCATGAATAACAAGAGTCCAGAGTAAATAAACATGGTGGACGACTGGCAGGAAGAATTTGTGATGTTAGTTTTTACTTCGTACTGAAAATTCACGAAGGATGGATGGATGGATGAAGTCATGGAGACACGTTCAATAAACACTTGTGTTGTTGCCACAAATCAACAAGTTGGTCCTCCATTTCTGAGCTCCATCTCACTACTACTTTATGCTTCGCGTTTAGCATTAACTCATGCATTAGCCACGGTCGCCATGACGGCGGTAGTCGTCCATCCTTCTTCAGTCAGCTTGGTTCTCTATTGGCTATCGTTGTTTCCCTCGTGACTGCGTCATCAGCTGTCCTCGGGGCTCCCCCACACACAAAAGGAGATCCCATCATAAATACTGAACATGTTTAATACGGTTGTGTCTAGAAGGGAACCAGCAAACTCTCGGAAGATTGTTAAGGTTAGGCATTAACCTTGAATAGTTAAGTAAGGGATAATGTACAGCTAGCCGGTCATTGTTGTGAAATAAACCCCGACAGGGTGATGTGGACTTGCATCCCGCTTATCCCACGGCTACCACAAAAACGGTCCGCCAGAGTCCGACATTAGAACTGCGCCCATAGCAACGGTCTGTTACACATAGCAACGGTCTGTTATAAAGAAATAACAAGACTTTAGAACGCCGTGATCGACCAATCAGAATCAAGTACTCAACAAAGCCGTGTAATAAGGTCAGGAACTGACCTTGAACGGTTGAAGTTAGGATAGGATGTCGGGCAGTGAGTCTCGCGAGAGATTTTGCAGATCTCAGATCAGATTTCACAGTTTGCTGGTTCCCTTTTAGACACTACTGTTATAATATTGTACCCGGCATTGCCTAAACCTAACTGCGCGCGCTGCCGTAGTTTCGTTGCGTGGCGTACAAATGACAAAAAGCGAAAAAGCCTAAAATGCGTTCTCATGACACGCGGAATGTCGTTGTGATGTCGTGCTACCTATTCGCCTTCCTGTGAGACCGGGTTGAATTTACTCCATTATCAGGGTTCCCGCATGCATTTGGGTGTGTTGTATTAAGGACATCCGTACGCACACACACAAAGAAATGCAACATTGGTTATTACGCACGCACTCACTCACTCACACAAATGTAGACGTTTCGCTGAAGGTGTTAGAGGTTCCTGACATGTGCTCCGAGGCATCAGGCTCTCAGCCCCGCGGGGATCGGTGTGATTGACAGTCTCCCAAACAAACGGAGTCACAAGACGCTGGAGAAGAAAAACACCCACTTGCTCTTTCACAAACAAACACGCCAGAGAATGTGAGGGACAATCGAAACGGCGGCGACGACGGCGGCAATCAGAGCAGGAGGTCCGTGACTGAGGGCAGCAGCTCGGCCAGCAAAGACTCCACGTTGGCGGTCTGAGTGACGGGGTTGCCACGGAGATCAAGACGCTTCAGCTTGGGGCAGGAGGCCAGCGGCTGAAGATCTGCCAATGTGGAGATTTCTGTGCATTTGAGTTAAAGAAAAAGCCGTCATGAGTTCAGAGATTCCCTGGCCTAAAAGAAGTTTAGTCAAGTGTGCTATTAGTATATTTAAGAGGGTATACTTTCAGTTTATGTACTTATCAGAGATATACTTAACAAATATACTTGGCTTATACTGACAAGTACACAGAAAAGTCTAACTATACTTGGCTTATACTTGTCCTTAATCTTTTCGCTTGTAGTTGTACGTTTGTAAATGTATGTTTTGATATGAGTTTACTTCAATTCATCAAAAAGTTTCTACGTTTTTGAATTCTCTGTTCACCATGGAGGCATGCCAGAAAAACTAATTTTATTTATTTATTTATTTTTATCATCAATAAAAACATCAAGTCAAATACCAAAAGTCTCTTCATGTAATACATAAATCATTGGCTAAGTACTATAAGTTATAAGACAGAAAGTATATTTTCATAAACTAAAAAGTGGGCTATAATTTATCCAAGTATACTAGCACGATAAAAACTATTAAACTAGTAGTTTCCTGATAGTATACTTTAAAGTGTACTCTCATAAAGTAAAAAGTGGGCTACAAGTAAATACAAGTATACTTGCAGTATAAAAACTATTAAACCCTTAGTTTACTGAGTATACTTTAAAGTGTACTTTCATAAACTACAAAATGGGCTACAAGTATTAAACTAGTAAACTATCAGTATATCTATAGTATAGCTGCAGTGCAAAATAAAACTTACATGTAAACTAGTAGTGTACTCAAGGTATACTGAATACTATACTAAAAATATATAAAGTATAAATACTATACTAAAAGTATATTTTTATAAACTAAAAAGTGGGCCAATTTAGTTCCAAGAAGTATTGAAGTAGTACATTTACTAGTACATTGATATTCGTATACTTACTACATAAAGTATACTTGAGCTTTATTTAAGTATACATAACCTTGAAGTATTCTACATTTTGGTAAGAGGAAGCAGCGATGGATAGAAGGAGAAAGGGCGTAACGTGAGATCCGCGTGTCAAATATGACACCGAGATGTTAATTAATTCTTCTAAATATAAAACCTGCAGGACTGAATCTGCATGAGGAGGTCAACACTGAAGCTGTAATTCAACTTTCATTACAGAAACACAACTTGGCTTGTGGCCTCAGTGTCACAACCTGCAGACGACCACATTAACTCGTCTCCGGTGTATCAGAGGAAGTGAAGCGTGAAGGAGAAGACAGCAGCTGGGTGTCTCTTCCCTTCTTAATGATGCTGTTTGCTCTGTGAAATTGCAGCTCTGATTGTATTTACTCAATCGCTAAACAAAGTTTCAGGTAGAAAACAAATTATTCACGGCATTGAAGCTGAAGACTCTGCAATTTTCTGTAAACACCGTCCTTGTGCGTCTTTTAAACATCACACGGCGTCAGCTGCTCGGGCTCTTTAGCGGGGAGGTTGCTGACGATGCTAAAGGATTATTAACACAGATCCAGAATGGGACGTTCTCCAGAAAACAAACCAATGAATATGAATGATTCATCGCTCCTTTATGTAATAGATTTTTCAAGTGTGAATGGCCTTGAAGCCCCCAGAACTAGTCAGATAAATGCTTGTAAAATATCACAGTAAAGGAGCCAGTAGGAGGGAGCAGCTAGTGGAGACTGCAACATTCGGTCAGTCCTCTTCTCCAGTTAAAGACCATTTAGAATACCCTGCCATTATGAATAAAAACATTACAAAGCTTTTAATACTAAAGCAAAACTATGGTTTAAACCAGTGGTTCACAACCTTTTTCCTTAAAGGGATAGTCTGGGTGTTTTTGAAGTGGGGATGTATGAAGTACTTCTCCATAGTCAGTGTATTACCTACAGTAGATGGCGGTCGGCACGCCCCCAGTTTGGAGGAACAGACAGGAGTACCAGCACGGGAGCAAAGCAATGTACTGCTGTGGACAGTGTGTATACTTATACGTTTATACACAGATAAACTATCGCAGCTCTGGGTGACCACAGACAGATACAATAAGTTTGTCCACTATCTCTGAGTCAACAACGTCAGGACGTCAGGAGGAGAATCTCAATGCTGACAGGCTTTTCGTGACACAGCATCGCATAAATTTCTCGCTTGAGTTGAACTATTGAAATATATACTAGTCATTCGCGTCACCTGGCGTGAATTTGAGGCTATTCGCCTTTGCATTGACTTTGTCGCGCCGCGCGAAAAGTTAAATTTGTGTTTCCCCCTTAAAATCAAGAAGGCCTCGCGACCCCCTGTCAGGCTTTGGCGACCCCTAGTGGGGGTCGGGACCCCCAGGTTGGGAACCAGTGGCTTAAACTGTGAACACTGAGATACGTGGGTTCATATTGAAAACATATTTTAGTTTCTTTTTGCTGTTTTTAATCATAGTTCTCAGTCATTGTTTTGATTGTAGTTTCAGTTATTGTCTGTAGCGGTTGTTTGTCTGTTTTATTGTTAGTTTCTGTATCAAACGGCTGTATTATGTGTTTTTATTTGTTAAAAGCCTAAACAGGGACAAGGTCTGCAAATTAACTACAGCTAGAAGTCCTATAAATATATAATACACTGCATTGGTTGCACTTTATTTAAATGTAACAATGCCTACATGCATTGTATGTGTCAAATAAAGTAGTAAAATAAAAATAATAATTTAAGGATACTGTTATTCTTCAAGAGGACTTCCTCCAGTTTGGGAAGGTGATAGACTCCCTCCAGATTTTCTATGGAGTTGTTATCAGCCTCCAAGACCTGCAAGTGTGAAAAATGTTAATCAAACATGTTGCAGAAAAAGAAGTGATCAATATTTATCTTTCCTACTGTCATCTGCCAATTATGGGACACACAAAAGAAGAACAGAGACGCTGCCCCGTGTAGGACATATAATTGGATTTGTATCACCTCCAGGCACTGCAACATGGCGAACTGAGGGGGCAGCCGCTGCAGCTGATTGGTCGACAGATTGATGTGGGTAACCAATAACAGCTGGTCCAGGTGGCATAAAGTGGTCAGGTTCTGTTAGAAAGAGAAAGCACTATTCACAACTTCCCCGTGTGGCAGGCAGTTTCATTATAAGCAAATTTATTATTATTTAATTCTGAACCTTGTCGGAAATACTGAAGACGCGAACTTCAGCGTACTCCATTTTCAGGATGGTGTTTTCAATCATAAACTTGCTGCACAGGTCGCTGTAATAAGCAGAGCGCATGGAGTCCACCTCCTGAGGGAAGAATAAGAGTCAGTGATGTGTTTCCTGGTCAATGTCACAGACTGTATGTGTTTGGTACTCACCTTCAGTGTTTGGAAATGAGCAAGAGTCTCCTTTTCATATCCCAGAGGGTCTAGCGCCCTCATCAGGAGAATGATGGTCAGTAAGCACCCTGCCAGGGAGAGCACAATGACATCACGATCGGCAGCAGCAAACTGCAGTAATTATGTGAAGTTTTGGTTCTGTAATGAACGAAGAAGCGTGTGGATGTGATGCCTTTAAAAGCGCTTACACTTGTTGAGCGGCTCCAGTTCTTGAAGCTGGTTGCACGACTGCAGCTCTGACTGTAACACCGAGGTCTTCTCTACTGACAGTTCACTCCTACAGAGAAAGTTACACACTCAGTTCTTCTTGCTGCTTCAAAGAACGACACAATTAGCTGACAAACAGATCGATCTGCACATCAGGCAGCTCCCGTTAGAAGGACTTTAATGCGGTGTAACCTTTCGAACACCAGGTTCTTCCTCAGACTTTTGATAAATAAAGGTTGCATCCAAAACCTCAGTATGAAACCAGTAGTTCGTGAATTGCATACTATTTCCGGTGAAATATTACAGTATGCAACGCTGGACACTATGGCAGCATAAATATCCCACAATGCAATGCGGTAGTGACGACGACGTTAATAACAGAAGTTGACGGACAGCTCTGTAACGTCAATTTAAGTTTAAGTAAAAGATTTCACTTTGCTAGGCGTAATATGATTTATTAATTAATTCAGACTTTGATTCTCACAAACCGTCGTTTTGGTCACATGAGGTTGGCACAGGTTACCATGGTTACGCGTCTCCAACCGAGAAAGAGGCTCTAAGGAAGTGGCGACGTAAATTACAGCTCAGTGCGTCCGAAGAGATACAAACTACTGTTTATTCACACAAAAGTATGTGGAACAATAGTACACGTACTAGGTATGTAGTGCATAGTATCTGGTTTCGGATGCAGGCGACCGAGAGTCGCCATCTTAATTACAATGCATATACAAGCACATGTGACATACTGCACCTGTTTCAACTACTCATTCAAATAAGTTGTAAGTAATATGAAAATACAATATATTTTAAGCATATACACCGATGATATGTCAAGGCTACATATATATTTATAAAAGGTACAAAAAGGTACATAAAGAAGATTATGG
>CAKAOH010033435.1:0-51084 GCA_916701665.1 Sebastiscus tertius | reverse complement strand
AACTGCATGTGATTATCATAAAGTGGGCATGTCTGTAAAGGGGAGACTCGTGGGTACCCATAGAACCCATTTTCATTCACATACCTTGAGGTCAGAGGTCAAGGGACCCCTTTGAAAATGGCCATGTCAGTGTTTCCTCGCCAAAATTTGGCGTAAGTTTGAAGCGTTATTTAACCTCCTTTGCGACAAGCTAGTATGACATGGTTGGTACCAATAGATTCTTTAGGTTTTCTAATCTAGAAACTGAGCCTGCTACAACCTAAAATTCATGTTAAAAAAAGGTTGGTGGCGTTTAAACGAATTTGCATTAAGGCCTTATTATCGCGTTGCATAGCATGTACATTTGATCGATGTGTATGTACATTGGGGTCAAATTGACTGACATGCATTTTTTTTGTGATTGCAAAATGCATGCAGGTAAATTATATCTTGACACAATCTTGAATTGAGACACATTTCTCTAGTGTTCAAACATCGCCTTCCTCTGTTTAGGATTCTGAACCACATTGGCGGACCATCTGGAGCTTTAATCGTCTTTGTTCAGCTCAAAATAATTGACAAGTCTGAAGGGAGCTGTTTTAAGTTGACAACACCTTACTTGGTAATTATATTGTCTGGCTCGTGCGGCGTGGTGAAACAGCGTGTATTGTTTATTTTTATGTCGAGGCTTTTACTTTGACAATTAATGAGCATCGCGAGGTGTGATTCGCACATATATCCAAAAGGTAACAAGATTTCTCGGGTGGGCACAGCGTGAAACTCCCATCGGGACGCTCTTCCATTAACAATCAACCACAGTAATAGTCAAATGTGATGCAGAGATAATCATTTGAACTTCTGAGTCGATTTGTTTTTAATGGGTGTAATTAAGCTTCCTGATGTTTTCTGATTTGATTGGCCTCCTCCTTCTCTACGTCTGTCTTTTCTCTTCTTGCCCCACTTTAAATATCTGTCTGATTCCTCCCATTGGCTTTTTTCCTTTCCCCTACCTTTTTGTCTTTTTGCCCTCATTTCTCTGCTCCCCGCGCTCTCGTGTCTGTCTTCGCTCTCCTCTCGTTTGGGAATCGCTGAAATCAATGGGACAAAGTGGAAGAGTGAACCTTTCTGTCAAGGCTGAGTGAGGGAGTTAAAGAAGGGCACTCACCCCTGAACTCACCTCCCAATGTAACTAATTGCCTATAATTACGTCGACAACTGCCGCAGAATGCAAATCAGCTGAGATCCAAATCGGCACTGTAAATCAGTTTCATGTCGGCGTCTGGCTGAGCCGTGTGAAGCATTGAACACAATAGCATCAGTGTTAAAAATGATAGCGCCGATTGAGCTGTAATTGCCCGCATCATATCGACCATTTACTTGAATGACAGCGTTAAGGAATCTGTTGAGGAAATGGATACTCAGAGGTCTTGTTTTTTGTTTTTTTTCTTGACCCACAGGAGGAATATTTGAGTCCATTGAGAGCGGCCCTTCGGGAGCAGAGGAACTAGCCTTTAAATTTGCCTTGAACACAATCAACAGGAACCGCACCTTGCTCCCCAACACCACGCTGACCTATGACATCCAGAGAATAAACATCTTCGACAGCTTTGAGGCCTCCAGGAAAGGTGAGTCAGGAGATATTTAGCAGAACCTCACCATGAGTGCTTGTTACTTTCCTATGGAATTGTTTTTCATTGTCTAGGTCTGTTTAGTTTCAGCAACGTATGTCAGAAATGAAGAAATAAATGGTTTCTCATATGGCTCACATGCATTTAAGAAATGTATTCTTAAAAGTAACAAAGTAATGAAAATGACAACACTTGTGAAAGAGTATAAACATTCACTACGAAGATGTTTTCTATTGACTGTTTGGTGTAATAGCTCACAGATTAGGTGAATTGAACATTAACTACCAATGACTGGAGACAAACATAGAAAATCCATTTAGACAATCATTAGCTGGGATCACACTCTATTTACTCTACAGTCTACTGTATTTACTGTCCACTATTTTATGATTTGAATGTGAAATGTACGCACTTTACTGGAATAGTAGTCTGACGCCATCTTAACACTAATACAGTCTGAACTGTCTAAATGGCCATAATGGCTTGACGTTAAATTGATAAAATAGGCTTCTACATTTACATTTGATGGTTTTAAAACCTGCATTTTTATATCTATGTTTTCCTCGCCGGCAGTTTTCTTCTTCTCTGCCTTTGCTGGCACAGTGCTGCATTTGTTGGCACATTACAGCCACCGGTAGATAAGTGGAATTGTATAAAAGCATTGGCAGAAATGTGTTTCGCACCACCCATTATGCTCGTGTGCGTGCATACATGCCCCCCCCCCCCCTCTTCCCCATCAGTTGGGTTGTGACCATTATGAAGCACCTGTGCTGGTTACTTATTGTTTGTTTGGCCTGACATATGCGGGCAAAAATTGAACACCAAAAATGTGGAATTTAAAAACCCAACAGAAGCATTAAAGCTAGGGTTGGTAATGTTCTTCAAAATCATTAATTTGTTATATTTGTTGAAATTCTCTTTACATCCCAACAGCAATCAATAAATCCAATGCATACTAATGGACTTATGGCATATGAGATGTATTTCTCTCCATCAGCTAAATTGTATGACATTATAAAGTTTGATTTATGTAAACAGAAATGACCACTAAGAGTTAATTTGTCAATTTGTACATGGTAAAGTTTATCTGTAGTTATTACTGTCAATGTGTACTTTATTTATTATTAGTTATTTTATCTTAATTTATTTTTTTAATCATCTTTTCTTTTCTTTTCTTTCTTTGTTTTATTATTTTTCTTAAAATTTAATTAAATTTTTTTTTTTTTTCTTTATCCTTTTTGCATCCGTAATGGGGGAGGGCTGGGAGGTGGTGGGAGGGGGCTTTGGGGGAAAAAATATCAAAATATGGAGGGACCATCATTTAAATTTGTGCTCTATCTGTATCTTTCTGTACATCTGATGTTACTCCAAATAAATTATTACAGAAAAAAAGGAAAAAATCAAATACTCTAACAAAAAAAAATAAGAAATCTGATATTTGTGGCTGTCACAGGACTGTAATAAACCCGTCCAATTATTTCATTCGGTCCGAATGCTGTTGCTAGTTTCTCAACATTACCAACCCTAACGTTAAGCTAACTAGTTGCTTCTTCTGTTGTTCACCCTACCAGCATGTGATCAGCTTTCCCTCGGGGTGGCGGCCATTTTTGGCCCCTCACACAGCTCGTCGGCCAACGCAGTCCAATCCATCTGCAATGCGTTGGGAGTGCCCCACGTCCAGACCAAATGGAAGCACCAGGTGTCGGACAACCGGGACTCGTACTATGTCAGCCTGTACCCCGACTTCTCCTCCCTCAGCCGAGCCATCCTCGACCTGGTGCACTTCTTCAAGTGGAGGACGGTCACCGTGGTGTACGACGACAGCACAGGTACAGGTACAGTCGGTGTCTGTCTTCCATCTTCCAGTGGTGCTCCCGTGATGTGACAGTGTCCAAAACCTGCAGCCTTTTACACCTTAAAATGTCCAGAAAAACAAGAGGTACCAGGTGGACGACAAAAAGCAGCACTGCTGCTCAGAGTTCAGTGAGTGCTTTGTAACCTGTCAAGTTAATTCAGAAATCAATAGCTTACTGTTCTCCCTCAGTCCTGCAGGTGCTGCCCATGTCAGTCTTCCAGGAGAGTGAGCAGCAGCATGGAAAAAAAAAAGAGAACTGCATTACCCAGAATGACCCAGTGTCTCTTCAGATTAATGCAATGCAGAATTGTAGTATGTAGGGCTGTGACAACAGACGTTAATAACACGCAGAGACACTTGGTCTCTCAGGGCGGCTATCAAATGTGTCTGGGAGCCATTCCGTCTATCGTGTGACTTTGTGGAGTGGCTCATAATATGCGTTTTAAAAGACCAGTCGTATTTTAGCTGGAGTGCGGCGATATTTTTATGAGGTAAAGTGTAATCGCTCCAGAGAAGATAACAATATTCAAATGCTCAGTCGCAATTTATGAGCTATTTGGCGTGACGTGGTTGACAGCTTAATGTAGGTAAATTAGACAGAGTTGAGAGGAGGTTTAAATTTTCGACAGGTTGCATAATGAATTCACTCCCTACTCTGAGCAAATGAATATTGTCTCGTAGTTGACATCCTAAATTGTGCCGCTCAATAGAAATTTAAACCGTTTTCGGTTCCTTTTAACAGCGTGATAGTTTTTTCTTCCTCCATCATCTCTACTTTCACTGTTGCATAGCGCCCGTACCCTAACCTCGTACTATATCCCTATGACTCGTCCCACTTGCCACATTATTCTGACTCATCTCCTTGACCTCTCTTCACTTCCTGCCTCGGAGCTCAGTACGTTAACACCCTCGTTCTCCGGCAAACTGCCCCAGCGAGATGCCAAAAGGTGACCCCTCGCCTCTCTCTCTCTCTCTGTCAGATAGGAGCGGCTCGGGCCTCCTCTGTGGAGCATTTCTGCTAAAACACACCTGACGCCCCTGAAAAGTGTGACAGCTGCATAGGCGCGTTGCTTTCCCCCCGCCGCTTCCACCTGGTCCCAGGCTGTAATCACACAGCTTCATGCTCCAGGGCCCCGCGCTGCTGATTGGAGCCTATCTGACGGCTGGCAGGAAAAACTATCGGAGGGGATAAAATATTCACACACAGCCGTTAGAAGATCCAGGGGGAAAGTCTGAAGGCATTAGCCAGAGCCCACAAACATCTACGCTGACAGTGTTTCCCAAACGTTGAGCTCCCTTGACAGATATTTTTTTTTTCTTGCCTAACACCTCCCAAAGTGTCGGCACGAACAAAAGCAGGGAGACGCGGACATGCCCTAGAGTAGGGATCTATTGGGATTACCTGAGGAAAGCTCTAGGTGGTTCAGTATTCCTCCCCACAATGGTACTTTTCACAACAAGACCTGCATGTTCCTATTTCACACCAATCTTTCTATAGGCCTCAGGGAGACCCAGCCCCACTCACAGTAAGACCATTAAACTGCTCACACAGCACTTCATTTCAAAATAAAAAATAGGCTGAGCTATCTTAAAGTGGTTCCACGGGAAAAAAAAAATCGTATCTCCCTCCAGTCCCCTCTCTCAAACTATCCTCGCTGCTCCATCCATTTTTATACCCATGACAAGTAATCATCTCTCCCATCAATCCAGCCTCTTTCATCCCTGCACTCTGAAGTTCTTTACTGAGGGAGAAACTCATTGTAATCTCATCGCAGTATCTCCCGGAGAGCTTTCTACCTGAGTGTGTGGCCCGAGAAATGAAAGGTGAAGATTGTAGCTCAATATGTGACGGTGGCGTCAGGCTCCCTGGGGGCAAGTACGAGCCGGGCAAACAGAGCCTCTCTCATCAGAGCACATCTGAAGTGTGTGTGTGTGTGTGTGTGTGTGAGAGACAGGACCGGGAGAGGCGGGATTGACCGCAGCCCTTCCATCAGGATAAAATTGAACCTATTCCATGCTGCTGTATGTGGTATCGCGGAAGACGAGAGAGCGAATCAACATTTGGGAGGCTTCTGTGGGATTGGAAGTCTCTGTAGGAGGGTGCACATCGAGGTTCTTTGCATTTCGTGCTTTTGGTATAAAAGAGTGCAATGTGCTGGGTTGGTGTTAAATTCTCTTGATAGGTCTGTTTGCTTGCCAAGCATGAGTAGGAGGATCAATAGACTGTGGATTAGGAAGGCATGCATATGAGCCCTTTTCTGCTGAGAAAACCTGAATCCAGTTTTTGTTGGCCTCCTCAGCATCGGAGATACTTCAAAATGGCAGCAGATCAAACACGATGTAGCCGCGTCTTTAAAATTCCTTTTTACACGCTATATGTGTCCTCTTTGTCTGCAGGTCTCATTCGACTGCAGGAGCTGATCAAGGCGCCGTCACGATACAACATTCGTTTGAAGATCCGACAGCTGCCCACAGAGACCAAGGATGCCAAGCCACTTCTGAAGGAGATGAAGAAGGCAAAGGAGTTCCACGTCATCTTTGATTGCGGACACGAGATGGCTGCCTGGATCCTAAAACAGGTATGAACCCAGCTTAATGAGCTAGGATAGTTCATTAAGTTCACTGCAATAAAACAAACCTGGAGGGCCTATTTATGGCCCCCTCAAAGTAATTCATATTAAATGAATTGATTAATTCATAACTATTAAATGAATCATTTAAATGAGTCATTTGAATAAATTTGTGTTGAATATATAAGTGACATTATTTTGAAAATGATTAAAAGTAAACTCATTATTATGAAAAGCTATTATTGATAACATTTTTATGTAGACAAATAAATATGTAAAAAAAAAATAAAAATACATCCACAGAGCTTGCCGAATAAAAGTGTGGCTTTTCCAGAAAAAAAAATATTATGATTGTGAATTAATCATTTTTTAATTTTGTCGGGTCCAAAATGAATGTTTTGTTTATCTCTGTGGATGATATCTTACATTTGGTTCCCACTTCTAACAAGGCTCGTGAGCCAATATTAAAACGACGTTGGTATCACGTGGTATCTCAAGGTCGTCAGTTAGTGTGGAAAAAAGGATAAATGGCTGAGATTGCCGGTAAGTGCCTGGAAACCACTTGTTGTGACGTAAATGCAATGGAACGGGGGAGGGAGAATGCAACATCTAGTGACTGAATGTTCTCAATGTTATCAATAGCATCTTTTAATCATTCAAATTCTAATAATAACAGTAGAGTTTTGTAAGAGTTCATTCAAAAGTCTGTTTTATTTCGCAACAACATTTATTTATTTATTCGACACATTTAATATTATTAATATGATTATTTATTTAATAATGTCTTTTTATGTATTTAATATTATGGCTGTCACTTGATTAAACTATTTAATTGCAATTAATTGCATGATTGTCCATAGTTAATCACAGATTAATCACACATTTTTTATTTCTTCAAAATGTACCTTAAAGAGAGATTTGTCAAGTATTTAATACTCTTATCAACATGGGAGTGGGCAAATATGCTGCTTTATGCAAATGTATGTATATATTTATTATTTGAAATCAATTAACAACACAAATCAATGACAAATATTGTCCAGAAACCCTCACAGGTACTGCATTTACCATAAGAAATATGCACAAATCATAACCTGGCAACTCAAGCCCAACAAAGGCAACAACAGCTGTCAGTGTGTCAGTGTGCTGACTTGGCTATGACATGCCCCAAACGTCATGTGATTATCATAAAGTGGGCATATCTGTAAAGGGGAGACTCGTGGGTACCCATAGAACCCATTTTCATTCACATATCTGGAGGTCAGAGGTCAAGGGACCCCTTTGAAAATGACCATGCCAGTTTTTTTGGAGCGTTATTTATCCTCCTTCGCGATAAGCTAGTATGACATGGTTGGCACTACGACCTAAAAATCGCAAGTTGCGTTAACGCGTTAAAGAAATTAGTGCCACTAAAAACGAATTTGCGTTAACGTGTTATTATCGCGTTAACTTTGACAGCCCTATTTAATATTGAACAGTTTGGCTTTAAGTTCAATATGTAAACTGTAAGAGTAGTTAATGGAACAGTCTGCTACATTTATGAATAAGATGAGTGATTTTATTATATTACTTCCTGAATTAAATTAAAAGGGAATTAACTACAGTCCCAAAATGTACATAATATCCCTTTATAGGAACATAGACTCGATACATAGACTCGTTCATTATGAGTGTGCACTAAAACAATAAGCTCACTGTATGTGTTCCCTTTATTACTCTCTCTCTCTCTCTCTCTCTCTCTCTCTCTCTCTCTCTCTCTCTCTCTCTCTCTCTCTCTCTTTAAGCACTGATGCAAATGATTCAGATACCTACTTTCTGCTCTGTGCATCTTTAATCTCTTTATAGAATATTAGATCTCTACTAGTGACCCGTCATAATGGAAGCTCTCCATTGCACAATAAAGGATTTTTAATTAGAAAGTCTAATTCTGCTCACAGGCATGTTAAATTCATTTTACAGAGGCACGTTATTTATGAGAATGGTGGGGGTTCTTATTGAGCTGAAGTCTTCTCAGAAGCATATTGCACTGTTTGAAACCTCTATACAGCCGCGTGTCTACGGGAAGCAACAAGAATGATTATTTATTGATGCTGAATACTTGGTAGGCACAACAAAACATCAACTGTATGACAACAGCTCAGTTCACTGCCTCCTCCAACACAATCCTGACTGAAGTCGGAGTGTACGTTTTTGTACAATAACTGCAATGCTGTCTTGTATTAGTTATGGCCACAAGTGTACTAATAGTAATTCAATTAAGGATGTCACACTACCAGGAATTTAGTAGTCAAAACCAATACCAGCAAAATTCCACGATTCTCGATACTAATTCAATACTTTTAAATCTATAATTCATTCGACACATTCTTACACAAAATATAACTTACACTGTATATATTCTTAATACATATGTTCTTAATATGCCTGTATATGTTGTTAATATGCCCTTGTATAAAGTATTTCCTTTTATAATTGTAATGTAAATGTAATATAATTTATTATTTTAATGGAGCTTCCCAGCAAAAAGTATTTCACAAGTTTGTACTTGTACAACCGGCGTGACAATAAACATCTTGAATACCATGATAAAGTAAAGTAAAACAATAAATCCCATGTACTTCAACATCCACTCCTTTGTTACCGTTTGCATACTGGTTGTTGTTAGAAAGTTAAACAGGTCATAATTCCCTCTCTGCTATATATTTTATATTGCTGTGAATACATGTCAAACTACATTTTACTTTATTTAGATTACATTTGAACACCTAACATTAGAATTGCTTCACTCAATGCTCATTTTTACTGAATAGAGCCTGAGCATATCATAATGTAAATCACACAACAACAGCTAATGTGAACTAGCTCTCGTCCTGCCGATTTCAACACGGATTTGTTGTACGCAATGTAGCATTATCTGGGAAAAATGAAGGTGCATCCCTGGACCTATTGATAGTGAGTTTACTATGTCCCAAACACATTTTCTATCATCCCTGGGACGATCGAAAACGAAGTATCGGTTCTCATGACATCCCTCGATATGTCTTTTAATCAATCACCAACCCAACCTAGACGCACCTCTGGTCTCTGTTAATGTGAAACTTGTTCCTTAGTCAGCGAAGAGATGTCAGTGTCAGACTATACAGGTTAAATAAAAGCTAAATGAAGAATTAAAGTTAAATGAATAGAGTAATAAGCTCATTAAGCTATTAATCTTTTATTTTTTACTCACTACCCGATGTTCTTTTCTCCCTGTAGGCCCTGGCCATGGGTATGATGACAGAGTACTACCATTATATTTTTACTACCCTGGTGAGTACGCTGCCACTTCTTTTTTTTTTTTATGTTGACAAAATGCAATTATATAGTATATTGTAATTTTGCACAGCACTTTCCACTTAAATTTGTGTCTGGTTTTAACTGTTTTTGTTTGTTGCGATGCTCGTCGCAAGGAAAAAATACATCCGTCTGTCTGAAAAGCTGTTTTTCTTCTCTGAGAATAAAATTAAATATGACTCAACCAGGAGCCAGTCAAAGAAAAACACACTATTATTTTCCTTTTGTGTGAAGCATTATGAACCTGAACTACAACCTGAATTCATGCTGATAGAAATAGATGGCCTTGTAAAGCTGACTCATTGTCACGTAGCTCATTATAAATACACTCTTTGCATTTGAAAGTATCAGTTGTGAAAGTTTAACTACAGTTTATTCTCTACATTCCACGCCAACCTCCTCGCCCCGTGCGTCTGTCCACAACCCTGAGTGCAGAAAACAAAAGCGGTTGGAGGTATTTTATTCCGGCTCTGACAGCGATTGAAGTTCTCCAAAAGTTCTTTGATCTAACCACTACAAAGATTGCTTGCTACACTGCCGATGAACAGCAGCACATCTTCGGTGAGCCCGGAGAACAGAAGACTGAGAGCTCAGATAATAGCCCTGAGCAGATGAGACTGTCACCCATTTGGTCCATTATAGCTAACAAACAAATGGCACGCTGTGTTGTTTGGAGCACAATTGGAAAGTCGGAGTGAAAGGTCGGAGAAAACCGACCTAAAAAAGGACATTTACCAGTGCACAGGACGTGTAACGACCCCTTGTGCAACCACATAAGAACCTGGCTAGATGAAAGGGGAGTGAGTGACAGCAGGTTTGTCATTGGGAAAGGGAAGAGAATAGTGATTATAGGCCTCTGTCGGCGGCATGCTGCTGCTTGTCGGGGTGGAAACATGCCTACTTTAACAGTGTTTGGCCGGTCGGAGGCCACGGTGCCGGCCAAAGCTGCTGTATGCTGGTACCGAGCCATCCGTGCTGCTTTCGGAATAGGACAGCAAACATTGACCGTGGCACCCGCTTCCTCACTCGGCGTCCATCACCTGCTGTTGTTCTGTCAACTGTGTTGTTGCGTCCCAAAGACATCTGCCTGGTGTGATGCCAGACATGCTGTATGCGGGACGATTGGGTTGTCCTTTCACTTCCACATGATAGATGGCAGTCCACCAAAAGCCGGCCTGTAACCTTGAATGCCTTGCCTTCATCAAGGCTGCTGCTGCCTCAGCACGAGATAAAATAGCTCCTGAAATACCTTCAACTGCACTCTTCTGCTCTCACTCAAATGACTGATCTTAATTATTGAGGACAGATGAGACATGTGCAGTAAGCAAAGATGAGAAATTAATTAATTTGGGCGCTCAAACACATGTAGACTTTCATCTTTTGCGCATCCAGGACCTTTTTGCCCTCGACATGGAGCCGTATCGCTACAGTGGAGTCAACATGACCGGGTTCCGCATCCTCAACACGGAAAACTCTCAGGTGTCGTCAATCATCGAGAAGTGGTCAATGGAGCGACTACAAGCCCCGCCCAAACCGGACTCAGGCCTGCTGGATGGATTCATGACGGTAAGCGCAAACCTTTTTTTTTTTTTTTTTTATGCTGCTTACGTAATGCAAATATTATGCTGTGTATGCAAAAAACATGTTTATAGCTGCACTTCCTTCTTGTATGTCCAAATGACCTGTATTAATCTAAAGCCATGTGTAATGCAACAGCACCTTGGGGGGTTTTATGCCGCAGGCACTTGTGTGTAGGCCTATATGGAGAAAAAATCATGTTGTGAAATATACAATATTTTTCAAGGAGAATAAACGAGCCCGAGATGTCAATCACAAGTCCCACGGTGAAGGGCTCCTGGGGTGGGTACGGGAGCAGCATCAACGCCCTCTGCGTGGTGCTTTCAGGGCCGGTGCTCCTGGGTCTAAATGCTCCGTAATGAGGCGGTGTGAATGGTAATAGCCGTTTATCTGCCCTCCCGCCTCTCACAACTCTCCTCTGGGAGCGTGGCCAAAATATGACAATCTGTCAGTGTTCATGCAGAGAGGGGGAACAAATTGGATGGAAATTATGGCCTTGGATTTTTAGGATGGCATCCAAAAAATCATGGGGATAAGGTGATTTGAAAGTGAAAAAGGGAATGGAGCTCGTCATGGACGTTCAAGGTCCCTCTGAGGGTGTTGTTGTAAACAGTGAATTTACTCCACCTCCCTCACGATGCCTTTCCCTTGCAGACAAACACCTTTTTTTTTCCCCCTGCTTTCAGTCAGCCGTTCTTTCTTCTTGGCAGACTTCAGATCTGCTATCAGAAATCTGTGTAATGAAAGATGTGTCTTTTCATCAAAGACTTAAGGACAGATATGCCTATTCATATATCAGTCACAGCTTTAATTCACACTGATGAAAAATGAAAACACACACTCCCTCATGTTTTTTCTTTACTTTCCTAATAAAGCCATGTAAATATACCACAGATTATTACAATGTCTTGCCAGAAACATACAGCTATAAATATAGAAATTCATATTTCATTTCCAAGTATGCATATCCTTTTCTTCTTGTGGCACTCGATTGTGCAAGCACAAGCAAAGCAGTTACTGTATGTATGCAAAAAGATTAATGCATCGCACAAAGAGGTTAAATCACTTTATTTTTTTTTTTCTCCCTCCGCCGGAAATTAATGGATATTAGTGGAGAATGTTGAATTGATTCATTAGCATAGCATGAATCATTTTGTCAGATCCTATACTACATATTGACATATCTCACTGGACTAGAACCGCCGTTAAATAATGAATAATGCGTCCAAAGGCTCCTCCGAGCCTGATAAAGTACTTCATTAGAGTGTTTCTTTTTATAAATCCCGGCTCTGATGTGTTTTATTCTTTGGAGTGTTTTGCCCTAAGAGGATTCCTTATAATGCGTCAATGAAGAAACAGCTGCGTGAATATAAAAACATCGTCGTTTTAATGGTATAATAAAAGGAATAATGGAGAAACAGTTCCGCTGGTGATTCTGAAAAATAGCCCGTATCTACGTTACGAACGTAGGATAATATTTGGTTCCTCTGCAAGTCAAATATGTTTTAATTAATTTATAGATCTTCCTGACATTTATGCAACTGTGCTCAGGGCCGAGAAGCCACCTTGAAGGGTATCATTAAATTAAAGTGGGCTGCAGCAGCCAGTGTGTGACCTTCCACCCCCGACCCTCCCTCCAGCCTTTTATTCCCCCTCTCTCTCGCTCTCATACCTCGTTCTCATTCTCTGCAGCACAGAAGCCTTGCTGGGCTCCGGGCTTGTTTGTGCTCGGTGACCAGGCAACAGTTGTGTAGCGATGGTTACCAGGACAACGCCGTCCGTGTCACCTTGTGATTTCATGAAGGATTGATTGACTGAGATGGGAGGAGGGGGAGGAGGAGGGTTAGAAGGTTGGCAGGGAAGGTGAGATGGCGGCAGCAGGAGGGGAGCCGACGAGGAAGGAAAGATGGGGGGGTTAGGGGGAGCTACGAGAGCTCCATGCGATGTTTTACCACGCCACTAGGCTCGCATTAATGCGCGGTAGTGTATAATCACAGTGACACTCTGCGCCTTGGGTGAGGCTGAGTGTTGTCTCTCAGGGAGGGATGCATAATGAGAAGTCCCTCCTCGACCCAGGCAGGCTCGCGGCCACGAACGCACTCGCCTCTTAACTCCGTTTGTCAGAGTATCTCTGACGTGGAGGGGTGCATAATAAGAGTGGGGGGGTGCTAATTAGTCCGGTTCGTTTGTGCGTGGACGTACAAGTGTGTGTGATCTCGTTTGTTTGTGTCGACTCTTTAATCATATCCCTGGAGTAATTTGGAGCTGAAATTGTTGTAACCCTCAATCTCCATGAGAATTAACAGCAGTTAGAGACCCACAACCTGTCAGAAAGATAGATAGATAGATAGATAGATAGATAGATAGATAGATAGATAGATAGATAGATAGATAGATAGATAGATAATCTGATTACTGTTTAGTCCCATCTGTGTATATTAAGTGCCTTCAGCTAATGAGATATTTGGTTTGAATGCTTCGTTGTAATTTGCATTCTTTTAAATCCCCATTCACTGAGCTAAGTATATACTTGGATTTAATTGAGTAAAAGAAAAAAAAAAAAAATAGTTTCCCAGTTGTACGCCTCGCTAAGGCTTTAGGGCCAGATATTTTTCTACATCTGCATCATTTCATTTATGTCTACATTTCACTGAGCTATAATTACCGCAACAGAGGGCGGGATGTTCTCCAGTGTCACCAATGCAATCCTGGTGTAATAGCTCATAGTAATGGCTCTCTTATTAATAGAGAGCGGTTGTTTGGGTAATATGTACAACGTGATGGGGGCTGCCGCTGGAGTTCGCATGGGACACTGTAAAAAGCATGTAAGCGTAACACAGGCTAATTGGGAACACAACAGACATATGAAGCTGCTCAACAGACTAGTGACAAACTAGTGAAGAATAGCAGCTATTGCTGAGATTTCCTTGAGCAAAGGCGCCTTACTTCAAATCAGCACAACAACATGCATGCTCAGCAAACTTACAGTAAATAATTGCTAATGACAATGATTTTAAAAAAACAATTCAGCATTTGTCCACAACACAGAAAAGCAAATTGCTTTTTTTCATCATAAAAACACAGTTGGACTGCACGTAGTACACAATAAGGAAAGCTACTTTTGGTGACATAAAGATGATTAAAGAGGGGAAGAGATGCATAAGGACGCTCAAGGGAACGTTTTGTATATTTCCCATAATAATAATATGGTTATAATCCTTAAGATTTCCATGATATAATGCTGTTTATGGCCAGCATGTTTTCAACAATAGCCATTCAATGTATTTGCATTATCTAACTGCCTCCCTATAGGCTCTACTCGTTAATGGCAGTCCGCTTTTCCTCCATGGGATACAGAGTGCACACCCACGCGCGAGGGACTGACAGGAAATGATGCATGCTGGGTCCCATTTCACAAAATTTGCAACATGAGATCATTTCCTCACCTGTTAGTTCTGACACATTTCACTAATCAAAACAAACCCGGGCCGTGCCGCGTGCCTGAGCATCCGAGTCCCCTCGCAGATTTATCTGCATCGGTGACTGAGTGACAATCATTTGTGAAACGTGACGCTGCCAGCCGCCGTTTGCAGTCTGCACGTGAGCGGCGTTTGCAAATCGCTTTCATGAAACCGAGCACAATCTGGAGTGTGTGTGTGCATTTTACATTAAAGGCAACATACGATCATGAGTTCAGTGGACTTCTTTATTGGACTTAGATTAATGGCACAATGAATCCTCTCACTGTTGGTTTGGGTGCACTGTAAACACACACAAGGGGTTGCTCGTCTTCTTTCACTCAAAGTGCATTTGCTCTCCTCGGTGGTCAATATAAATGTAATTATGGACTGAACTCTGGGACCTGTGTTATTAAAACACACTTGCCGGTACCGCCAGTAACCACCAGATCAATAAAGACTGAAATTATATCAACAGGTTTTAAAGTAATGTTTTAACTTTCAGGGCTGGATGATTTACTAATATTAGGGTTCAAAACAGGGCTGCACAATTTTGTAAAATCTCTTATTGTGGTTGTTTTGACTTTTATTGCAGTTGCGATATGATTTGCAATATAAAAGGGAATGATTTTTTTTACATCATTTTCATTGAAAAACATATTAAAATGATTATGGTGTGATTTTTGCGGGGATCTGTACCAAACAAAGATGTTTTCTTAAGTCTGTAGAATATGATATGCTGGCCAGGACATCTCTGCAACACGACTATGTTTAATTTTTACATACATTTCACCTTTTACAAATATTGCGCCTCCTGCGATTTGAAAATTGCCGTAGGCCATATTGCGATTTCGATAAAAAAAAAAATGAAAAGTATGCTTGTTAAGAACTACACTATGGATGTTTTTTTCACATCTCAAATTAGGAGTACTGTGTACTAGAGGAAGAGAAACAAGGAGGGAGCAGGGTTGCAGAGAAATGCACCGGGGGACGGACAGACAGGGAGAGACAAAGAGAGAAATGGGGGGAGAAAACGGATACCTTGCTGCATTAACAAGCACTGCTGGGAGTAGAGTGGGAACCACCCACACAGAGAGAACGGGATAGAGGAATCTGTTAGTTGGCAGCTGCGCTCTGGTTGGAAGGTGTTTTACCATCCATGTTTACATACATACAAGTGTGTTTGTATTGTACGTGTATGTAAGTGTGAAGCACACACCGTAAGATGTCTGATTCAGTTTGGCTCAGGTTTTGCTGTTGGGTAGCACATGGCTGCCATGGAATCTGACAACGGGGAAGAGAATACCGACACATGAACCTCTCTGCCATGCGTCATTCATGCAGCGTTTCAACCAAATGAGGGTCCTCAATGAGGATGTTGAGCCAAATTTGGATATGATATTGAATAGAGGACACATTCTGTCATTGTGCTGGATGAATCACTGCACAAATAAACTCTCCGTTTATGAGGGATTCATTTTTATTTGTTTAAAACTTGAGATTTCACCCTGCAGCTTAAATAGTCCTACAGTAGATTGGAAGTGCTCACAGTAAATATCCACACAGATTCTATTTGATTCAGCATGACTATTAATTGGCCAATTTAATCTTATCACAGATATTACTATGACTATATCATATGCTGTTTATATCAGCTAATTAGTAACAACAGATTGAAGTACATAAATGATGAAAAATGTGTAGAAACAGTGAAGCAATTACATAATATGTCCACCAGGACTTACCCATTTTAACTGTAAAATATCCCACTAAGTACATGTCTTGGTTACAGTTCGTTTATAACCAAATTTAAGGAGCCCTTATCAAAAATAGTTTATTTACACGTGTTTAAAAAACAAATACCGGCCTATATACACTCACCTGCCACTTTATTAGGTATAAGGTGTACCTAATAAAGTGGCCGGTGCAGGTACCAGGTGGTCTTCTGCTGCTGTAGCCCATCTGCTTCAAGGTTGGACGTGTTGTGCGTTCAGAGATGGTATTCTGCATACCTTGGTTGCAACGAGTGGTTATTTGAGTTACTGTTGCCTTTCTATCATCTCCAACCACTCTGCCCATTCTCCTCTGACCTCCGACATCAACAAGGCATTTCCGTCCACACAACTGCTGCTCACTGGTTGTGGTTGTGGTTGATGGTTGTGCATGAAAATCCCAGTAGATCAGCAGTTTTTGAAATACTCAGACCAGCCCGTCTGGCACCAACAACCATGCCATGTTCAAAGTCACTTAAACCGTCTTTCTTCCCCATTCTGATGCTCGGTTTGAACTTCAGCAAGTCGTCTTCACCACGTCTAGATGCCTAAATGCATTGAGTTGCTGCCATGTGATTGGCTGATTAGCTATTTGTGTTAACAAGCAATTGAACAGGTGTGCCTAATAAAGTGGCCGGTGAGTGTGTATATATATATATATATATATGTATTTTTTATATGTCTAATTAAGTGCTATTGTAACCTGCTCTCCGGTCCTTTGATAACACACGTATTCTTTGCAGCTATAGATGCAAGCTACCGGGTTGTACTCCACTACTGGTTCACAGGTTGGTTGCGTCCATTACAGCAATGTGATCTCCCTCCCTCTGATCCCAGTTGGCAGAGCAGAGAGCCTTTTAAAGACCGCGACTGTGGAGAGCAGACACTCGATGCCCTGTGCCGGGCACCACCAGCTGGGCTTGGCACAGCTTCAACATTATTAGCACCAATGCTCCCTTGGTCCATAGAAGCCTTTTGTGAGTGAAAATAGGCAGCGGGAGAGAGAGAGAGAGAGAAAAAGAGAGATGGAGAGGTGGAATTTAGAAAGAGAGAGATTTATTATCTTTTTCCCCTTGATTTTGTTCCCTCTAACACGTTTGACTTTAATGTCTCATTTGTTTATTGTCTTTACATGCTAATAAACCAGGCTGAAAGAGGAAGAAAGAGAATTCAATACCATAGAGTGGTGCAGGAATCCTTAAACCAGGAAATGAGTTAGCATTTTTTCACTTCCGGTTGCCTCGTCTGGAAGTCAATGGGTTTTTTTAATTGGTAATACGTCAGTAAACATCCCACTCGTGAATTTTGAAGCTTTTACGTGTCTTCAAAAGGCGATTTCTAACAAGTGGCTAAATGAGACTACTAAACGTGATCATGTCGACTTGTAAAGCTTTACAGCCTCGTTGTGTAGACTCGCGCTCATGTGACCGTGGTGTAGTTCGTTTATAGCCTATCGTTAGCTTTTTACTTCTGGCGATTGCATTTACACTTCAATAATCATAAAGTGGTGTCCATTTGTGAAGATTATCTTGCTGTATCATAATTGTTTGTGGCAAACGAAGCTCATATAAGAGCTTATTTTCTGCAATAATCCAAAACCTAATGGAAAAATCCCATTGGCTACTTGCCAAGGGAACCAAGGACGATGCTAACTTCCGGGTTGGCCGACAAAAATATGTCATCCCTGTAGCACTCTATAAAGATAAATTAGTCTTGCATAGCTAGACCTTTCTCCACAGAGCTTTGTCAGCGCTAAAGAAAGGAGTTATTCTGCTATAAAAGCTCTCTGGCTTGTTTGTATTTCTTTAAAACCAATCACACTTGTCTTGGTTGGCTCTAAGCACAGGATGCAACGATGGCGCTCTTGCAAAATAGATGCAAGGGGAGGAGAATGCCGGCTGAAATAGGCGGCCAATGGCAGACTTATACCTACAGTCTACATCCGGTGAGTCAGACTACAAATTAAACACCGCCAAACAGATTGCCTAACAATATCCTTTGAACTGTAAAAGCTTTGTCACTCTGGAAATTTTGGAAAGTTTCTGTAGCTGATGAAGTGCGGGGAGTAAAAACCCGTGGAGTGGGCACCACCTAGCTTCTTTAGCTAAACGTGGCTGGAGGCTGATTAAATATGAGGAAAGGCCATCATGTTAAACAGCCACTTAGTCAGATGTAGGTTAGGCAGCGTGGTGCTAATTAGGGTGGACTCTGAAGTGGACAGTGCTGCCAACAGCATGCTGTTGCCTGAAGGGTCTGGTGGGACACCACTGCTCTGAGCATTCACAACCTCTTTTGTCAGACTTAGTTAGGCACGCATCATATTTGATGTTTCTTATGTGCGGTTACTTACAGTAACAATGTTTGATCGCCCTCCTTCAATCTTTAGCCATGGCTCTAAGGATGGCAATGTAGGTCTGTCAGTCAGTTGGTCCATCAATTTGGTCTAAACTGAAATATAATAATACAAGTAGGGCTGTCAAAGTTAATGCGATAATAACGCATAACGTAAATTTGTGTAACGCCACTAATTTCTTTAACGCATTAACAGAATCGATCTTTCAGAGGTTGTAGCGGACTCAGTTTTAAAGCTATAGTGAAGATACTGGCATCATATGAAACTAGAAAAAGGAACCCATTGGTACCATCCATGTCATACTAGCTTGTCGTGGAGGAGGCTAAATAACGCTTCAAACACATGCTACATTTTGGAAAAGAAAAACTGTCATGGCCATTTTCAAAGGGGTTCCTTGACCTCTGACCTCAAGATATGTGAATGAAAATGGGTTCTCTGGGTACCCACGAGTCTCCCCTTTACAGACATGCCCACTTTATGATAATCACATGCCGTTTTGGGAAAGTCATAGTCAAGTCAGCACACTGACACACTGACAGCTGTTGTTGCCTGTTGGGCTGCAGTTTGCCATGTTATGATTTGAGCATATTGCTAAATGCAGTACCTGTGAGGGTTTCTGGACAATAATTGTCATTTTTTTGTGTTGTTATCGATTTTATATAATAAATATATACATACATTTGCATAAAGTAAGCATATTTGCCCACTCACATGTTGATAAGAGTATTAAATACTTGACAAATCTCACTTTAAGGTATATTTTGAACTGATAAAAGACAGATGATTAATTTGCGATTAATCGTGATTACAAATTTTAATTGATTGACAGCCCTAATTAAAAGTAATAATAATAAGTTAGGGTTACATATTCATCGTCCCCAGAGGATGTATCCCACAGTACTGACTTTAAAAGTTAGCTTTTAGCTCAAAGCACTGCTGTTCATGAAAACAGCCTCACAGAGCTGCTAGCGTTTATGTAGACTCTTAATCTTGTTATATACTAAATAAATACATTCTGCTTATTGCTTTTGCTTTCACCCAAAAATTAGACACATTTTTTAGGGAAAAATCCGGTTTGCAGGAAAGTGTTTCTGGCAGCAGCATCAGGGGTTTGTTTGGAACAAACAGAAGAGGGACTAGGTGGTTAGCACGAGCAGTCTGTGCATGTTTGAACTGCTTCTCCCATTTAGCTTTGTATACACAATGTTTGTTTTCAATGTTTGATAAGGTCACTAACTCTCTCTCCCCTTCTGGCTTTTCCCCTCAAGTTCAAATATACTTTTTATCGGCATTGCAGGGGAAAAAAAAACCCTCCAGTGATGTGGCAAGTTATTCTTGAAACAAAAAGATCACTCAAAGTACAGTGTAAGGTCGGAGTGGAGGTTTTGTCAATATTCAAGCATCTGTCAGTATTTGACAAGATAAGGGTTCTTTAATAGCTCTCCATCAATACTGAATAAATGCATCAAACAGAGTTCAGCTCACTCTCTCACCACTCCCACAGGACCCTT
This sequence comes from Sebastiscus tertius, assembly GCA_916701665.1. Taxonomy (NCBI): domain Eukaryota; kingdom Metazoa; phylum Chordata; class Actinopteri; order Perciformes; family Sebastidae; genus Sebastiscus; species Sebastiscus tertius. Next base: position 31,047 of record CAKAOH010033435.1, on the reverse strand, counting down.
TCTTTTAAACCCGAAAACTCTGCAGTGTAGTCCTTTATCCTCCTTTAAAGTGTGCTTAAATCTACAATAAAACCATGAATGTGCTTTCACATAAATCCAGCACCATCAATGGATCCGTTGCCCAGGGATCCTCGTCGGAAGGAGCCGGTCTTACTTCCCTGTGAAAAAAAAAAACTCATATAAAAATGAAATGCAACAAGGCCGCTATGTTGCCTCAGCATGTGGAAATGCAATGTGAGAAAGGGATTAAACCTCCAACGCACACAGAAAAAAAAAAAAAAACTGGAAAAATGACAGTGACTGCACTGGCAAAGCCCCATATAAACCCGCACTCTGAGCAGCACTCACACACACACACAGCTCAGTGAAATACTGTAGAGAGAGCAGGGAGAAAGACAAAAGGGATGAAAGGGAGGAGGGACTGCAGAGAGACAGGGGCAGAACATAGACGGTCAGAAAGAAAGAGACGAAGAGAGACAGAGTGGAAAAGTTACGGACAGAGAGAGAGAGATGGCACTATACTGAGCTGCAGTCACCCGAGGGCTTTTTCCCCACCAAAATGATCTGACACTGCCTGCTTTCCCTTCTCTGCTACAAGGCCTGAAACAGCCGTAATATGCCCCATAAATCACATATGTCACATTTCAGTATTTTTCCAACTGCTGTCTTTTCATTTTTTGTCCGAGAAGTAAAAGTTTGCACAATTCTCAATGCACTGTTTCATGGCCCAGGGTCTCATGTAACACACCAGTTCCAGAAATACATGGTTACATTACATCTTACGTAAGAATCTAATTACTACAGTAGCAAGAGCCAAAACGTCAGATACATGTGGGAACTGTATCACTTCTTGGACTTTAAAGGAATAGTTCAAAATGTTGGGAATCACGCATATTTGCTTTCTTACTGAGAGCTAAATGAGAAGATTGATACCAAACTCATGTATGTATCTTCACGTTCGCTTAAATAGCTTAGCATAAAGACTGGAAATAGGTGGAAACTGCTAGCCTTGCTCTGTCAAAGGTAACAAAATCTGCCCACCAGCACCTCTAAAGCTCACTGGTGTGTCTTTTTGTTGCCTCTGGACAAAGCCAAGCTAGCTATTTCCAATTGTTATGCTAAGCTAAGCTAACCGACTGCTGGCTCCAGCTTTATATTAAACGGAGAGTCAGAGCCTGCCCTAACCAACTTGGTGCCCTATAGGCATTTTAGCTGGTGCCCCTTGGTGCATCGCAGCCAATTGCACCACCAATCACTGTGTTCATGCACTGGGTTGATGGTGTGAAAATAGGACCTATTTAATGGGCTATGTAGTTATGTTGTTGTGGGGTTTTTTATATATAGATTTTTAAATAATAGTATTAAAATAGTATTAGTAAAAAATTGTAAACGTTTTTTTTCTCCCCTCATTTTGGGCGCCCCTATGGATGGATGCCGCCCCTAGCATTCGCCTATACCGCCTATACCTAGGGCCGGCACTGCGGAGTGTGTTATCAATCTTGTCATCTAATTCTCAACAAGAAAGCAAATACATGTATTTCCCAAAATCCTCATTGTGATTCATGACAGTGTTATAGAGCTTCATCCATTGTCAGAGAGTCTACTTTTCTCTATGCAGTTAGCTCACCAACTAGCCCCGTGAAGAGGACCCGCTCCATATGTAGATATAAACGGCTCATTTTAAGCTAACAAAAAACAATGATTCTCATTTTCAGGTGATTAAACACTAAAGAAAACCTACTTTAATTAATATTGCGTTCCATTTCTGCCAATAGATCCCCCTAAGTGCTACTGACTGTCCCTTTAAGAGGCCGCATTCCTTGCCAAATTTGAAATTCATCACTAATTATGCACAGACATTTCCCACCAGTGTCCATCCTCCTCATGAGAATTTCATCTTGGCAGATAAAACAAATGCAGCATCTCACTCGGCGTGGGGCGGGGTGAGATTAGGGTTTCTTGATTAAAGTAGAAATTATAAATCATGGCGTAGCTTTTACAGAAAACTGTTACTTGACAAGTGATTTAATAGCTAAAACATAATAAAGTTTAGAAATGCATATCTGACAGCAGAAATTGGCACTCAGATACTTGCGCCGGCTGTGCAGCGAAGCAGCACGAATACATATAAACTATGGAATGAAATGAATAATTACCTCCTTCTTCTTCTATCAAATCATCAAACCCCCATGGGTCTGTCTGCGATCTGAGGGCAGAGTGACTTCGGCTCCAAGAAAACAATGAGCTCCTCTCTCTCTCCCGCTGACACTGTGACTCTGATGCTGATGGCAATGCTGCCGGTGTGTGTGTGTGTGTGTGTGTCTGTGTGTGCATATCTGTAAGTGTGAGTGTGTATGTGTTTCTGGCAGCTGCGGCCCAGTGATGCATGGTGAATAACAGGTCATCGCTAATCTCATTAGGGCTAATCAGATGTATATGATATGTATAAACAGCGGAGTTGTACTGTACACAAGCAGCCGCGGTACTCGTCCATCACCAGACAGGTAGTAGTGTGCGTGTGTGTGTGTGTTGTGTTTAGATGCTGGGTAGAGGACGACTGATTGAGACGAGGTGAGAGGAGAAAGAGCGATGCCGTTTTTCAGGGTGCAACATTATCAGAGGAATTATGGAATTATGCACAGGTGGAGAGCTGGTGTGAATACTGATGTGGTGAAAAGGAATATATTTGTGTACACACACACACACACATGCGCACACACAGCAGCTAGTTCAGTAGAGTTTGCAGTTCACCTGTTCTAAATGAGGAAACTGCATGCAACTACGACAAATGAGGCACGCCTCTGGGAAGCTCGAGGTTTGTCACTATGTCTAGTTGTGTTCCCATTTTTTGTGAGTGTGTGTGCGTGTGGCGTATACACACACAAGTAGCTAATTGGTTCCTGCATGTGTGTGTGTGTGTTACTATTTGCATGTTTCTCACGTGTCATGTTTATGGGAGAGAGAACATGCGGAGATGGACTAAGACATCAAGAGCTGGAAAGGAAGATGTAAGGCGTAGAGGAGAAAGTAGTGAGTCATTAAATGAAGGAAAAGGGCATCTGGGTTGGTACTTTTATTGAAGCAGAGGGAGAGTGTGTGATTTCAGATGGTTATGTGGGAGTTTGAGCGAGAGAGAGGGGTGAGGAAGACAAGGCAACAAAGGTTTTGGAACCCTTTCCCCTCTCTCTGTCTGAGTGTCCCAGGGGTTCGAGATTGGTTTCACTTAAAGCACTTAAAACACCCCGCCGGACCCATGCTTGGCTCGGAAATAAATATCAAGATCGCTCTTGGATTGTTTTTAAATTGAATGCAATCTGCCAGAGCTGTGAGCCATCATTTCACGTATACCCAACCCCCCCTCCCCACCGCCAACCCTCCCCTCCTCTTGATCTCTCCTTCTTCCACTTGATGCCAGCCTCTCTTTGTTTCCATCACAAAGAGGGTTTTTCAGGAATTGTTCTGCTCCGAAGGCAAATCGGAAAAAGATCTTTGCCACATAAATCATCCGAGCCAGACAATATTTGATATATCATCGGCAATCAAAAGTTAAAAGATGGAGGAACTATTTCCAGGAATGGTTGTTAAGTCGGAAGGAGAAGCTAATAGAATGACATAAATCCTTTAAACAAAGAGGCTGATGGGGGGGGATTCGGTGGAGTGTTTTGGCCTCGGAGTGCAAACACAGCAGCACACACAACTGTGTTTACACTGTAAAACATCTAATAAACTCCCGTTCTCAAATAGACTGATATATCTTGTAGCCAAAATCGATCTTTATGTTACAATAAACAAATTGCTGTCTCTAATGTTGCCCAGATAAAAAACAACCTTTTTTGCACTGCTGCTGTTACAACTCTATAAAATTGTCACTGTAGCATATTTTAAGGCTTTTTCAAAGTCTCTATTTTGAAATAAGATACTGCACATACAGTATGCAGTGTATGATTCATCATAAAGTAGTCTGCCATTTACTAAATGATTGAATTATCAGCCTTCAGTCTCACATCAAGGTCGTGCTAAAACGCCCCAGCTGGATTTCATATTCGGGCATTAGTCAGTATGAAAAGTATAATAGAAATAAACTTCCAAGAAGAACTTTCAGACTCTATCTGCTTTTTACTAGTGAACAAGTTGTCAGATTTCTTTTCCCAGGAGTGTTTTTCATGGAATATATTCATAGCCATATTAATGATTCATTGGAAAATGCTGCACATGCTGTAGTTTGACCCTGATGAATAAAGAGTTTATGGATGGAAGACTAGGAATGTGATATTGATTTGATTTTGAGAGGAAAAGGTCAAGGTTATCGAAGGTCAAAAGCAAAAAAGTGAAGATGTAGGCATTAAAAAAGAAAAAAAAAGATCACTAGAAGGCAGCAACGATTCAATTTGAATTGCATGAATTCAACCCTCTCAAACTAAAATCATCTCCAAAGTGAATAAATGAATTCAGAATGGAATCGTGTCGCTCAGAAATGGACTGAAAACTGAATGCGATTATTACAACTTTTTCTCAAATCAGAGCGAGCCGTGTTTTGAGAAATGAATAAATAATAGTTGGTGACACAATAATGGGATGATTGGACATGATGAACTTTCCCTTTCTGTGGAGAAAATAGTGTTTGGACACTGACTGTGTGTAGAACTACTCCCCGCTATTCAACAAAATAGATTAGCAAAATGACACTATTTTCCTAATCAGCATTCACCATGAACGCCGCAACACTAGCTGCACTGGGAGAGCAGATATGGCAGTGGAGCTGTCCCCTTTCCCTGGGAAGCAGTGGGGATGAAAGAGTGCAGAGATGGGTCTCCCATCCTCTGATCTGCTACTGCCTTTGACATCAGCAGTCACCAACTCCAAAAGCACAGGGGGGACGAGCTAAAAACCTGACTATCTGCCCAAAAAAGCAACCACACACCACTCCCTCCCTCCCCTCCTCACTATCTTGAATTTTCCTGCTGCTGGAAGTAAGATTTATTTCTTTAATTGACCTGCCACTATAAATATAGGTTGGATAAATTGTACATGTAGCATAATTTCCGCCCCTCCCAGACCTCTCCTTTTCCCCCACATGGATGGCGTGGACGCTCCACTGCGCCTATAGAGACAACATAGGGAACTGATATGAGCCGAACAGCAGCTCGCTGGTATCCCGCTGTGCGCCTAGCTGTGCCGAAAGCCCCGCTCATTCTCTCTGACAGCCAGCACATCCACAAAAGACCCTATAGCTGCAGATACTTTTGTGGTCTCAAAGTCGTTTTTCATACTCCCTCGCAGGTTGGTCATCCAGGACTTGTCAAATAAGATCACCGCAGTGTATTTCAGCCTGTGTGGGACCATGGAAAGAGGATCTGAGCCACGCTGTAATGTGTAGCCCTGGGTAAATGTAGAGTGTCTCACACTGTGAGGACAGACGGCATGAAAGGAATTTGTGTGTGCCAGGCAGAAAGTAAAGATGATCCTCAGCATCTCACAGTCTGTGTGAGGAATTTGAGTTCCCTTTGATGACTTGTTACCGGGGTTATATGCATGACTATCATACGTGCTTTTCAATGCCGTTCGCCATGTATCCCAGCTGTGTCTTTGTGCTGTGTGCTTAGCATGTTACCAGTCGGAGTCGTCCCGTATGCACTGGTGCCTGCTTTGCGTTCCCTCTCCCTAGAGAACAGGCACACCCATCAGGAGCCATTAGTCTTCACAGTGACAGGCCGGCCTTCCGCTGAGAGACTCTCCCTGGCGGAGCTTTCTCATCGCCTCAGACAGTGGCCGGGTTTTTTAACTAACAGGCTGAGACACCGTGCCATTTTGTGCGGGGCATTTACTGCTAGCATTACTCCTAATTTATGTTCTCTTGTCCTGACAAAAGAGTAAAGCAAGTCACCCGAGACTTCACACGGCCTCTTCCGCAGGTGAACAAATGGACGGATTAAAGGTCATGTGCACAGATGTATTGGCAGGTGTTGTAAAAAAAAAAAAAAAAAAAAAATGTCTAACGATATAACCTTCCTGTTCGCAGACGGATGCAGCGCTGATGTACGACGCCGTACACGTGGTGGCGGTGGCGGTGCAGCAGTCGCAGCAGATCACGGTCAGCTCTCTGCAGTGCAATCGCCACAAGCCGTGGCGCTTCGGGGGGCGTTTCATCGGCCTCATCAAAGAGGTACAAGGCCAGCCGCGCCATCAACGCGCACCCAATCTTCACCTCTGACTTAGAATCTGCTGAACACGTAGCTTGGGCATGTTATATTGATCAGTGCAATTGCAAGCATGTCCTTTGTGAATCACTGGAGCGCTTCCAGTGAAGTTGCACATCCTGCATTATTGTCTATCATCATCATAAAACCCATATAAACATTTTTTTAACAAGTTTATTATTTAATCTTAACACTAAATAATCTCCATGATAATGTAATCTAAGCAACCATCACATTATCCTCCGCAGCTAGATGTTTTTTTTTTGTGATGTTTCACTTCCTGCCTCCCGCTTTCTCCCCACCCGTGTTTATATCAAAGCCTCTGTGTGTCTCCTTAACTGTAGTCGGGGTCAGCCATTTGCTTTGTTCTGCAAAGCTCTTTCATTCTGTGGATGGTATCATTGCAGGTAATTTTCCGAATGAGCCATTGTAGCCGGCGCTTCCTCCCCCTCCTGTGTCTGCTATCGCTCTCCATGCCCGTCTGTTCCTCCAACGGCTTTGAAGTGAAACTTCAAGCACAATGAACCACATGCATAATGAACTCTTACCTGTCAAACCTGCTTCTATTCCGGCTGCTTTATTGTTTCTTGTTATGTTGTCGAGATAGACAGTGCAGGGGAGAGCCAGACGAAAATCATAATTGGGACAGAAAAAAGTTTTACGGTTAGCGCCTGGATTGATGTTGTCGAGAAAGACGACACCTTAAGGTTAATGGGACGACTGCGCTGGGGATTGTAGTTTATTATGCTGCTCGCTTCTTGTCTGCAGGCTCACTGGGACGGTTTGACAGGACGCGTTCTCTTCAACAAGACCAATGGACTGAGGACAGATTTTGACCTGGATGTCATCAGTCTGAAGGAGGACGGGCTGGAAAAGGTGTGTGACACATTGGTGTAGCTGATGATATGTGACTTCTCAGTCTTAAAAGAAAAAAAAATGAATTGTTGGTGTGGATGCTTTAAAGCATTCTTTTTCCTGTCAGTAGACAAGGTGATATAAACTTGACACTGAATTGTTTCAACAGATTGGAACATGGGATCCTCCCAGCGGTCTGAATATGACAGAGTCTCACAAAAGCAAGACATCCAACATCACAGACTCTCTGGCTAACAAATCTCTGCGTGTATCCACCATACTGGTAGACAAAATGAAAACACAAGCAGCACGCACACACGCAGTCACCAAATACACACAGAAAATAAATATACAGAGAAAGAAAAACTTATTTTCTCTACACAGGAGGAGCCATATGTGATGTTTAAGAAGTCAGACAAGCCTCTGTACGGGAACGACCGTTTCGAGGGCTACTGCATCGACCTGTTGAGGGAGCTCTCCGGCATACTGGGCTTCCACTATGAGGTGCGATTGGTGGAAGACGGGAAGTACGGTGCGCTGGATGAGAGCACGGGCCAATGGAACGGCATGGTGCGGGAGCTAATGGACCATGTGAGTCAACTATCACCGGGGCTGCACACAGGAAGAGGCAGAAAATGGGGGGAAAAAAAGCAGAAATTACCATGAATCTGTAAAAGCAGATAAACAAACATCTGCATTTTCAGTTTATTTACTTACAATAGCCAACAATACAACCATTGCTGAGGCATGTAGGTAATTGATACTTCAATTAATTTCGACAACTCCACTACTGAGTGGTAGTTTGTTAGTTATAGTGTTCTTTTAACTGTTTTTGATGTTCTTTTGTAACATGTACATATCATTGTCAGATAAGCATCTCTATATACTGAATATACACTAAACTGACATGTATACATGCATAAACTGTACATATCCACCTACGTAATGTACATAAAGCAACCTGTTACATTCAATATTTGCATTCTGCACCACTGCACTTCTTTATTATTGTTTACAATTTACAGAAACAGTTGTTCCTTGTTGTATTGTTTACTTTTTTATATTCAAATTTATATATATTATCTTCTTACACCTATTGGTATGTATATAATAGGAAAAATGTTTCAGGTTCAGGTTCAGGTGACTTTATTTGTACCCGTAGGTAGATTTGTTTTGCAGCAAAAATAGAGGATGACATCCGTATTGACAATAAGGTAGAGTACAGACAAGAGACAGACGTACCAAAAACATGACAAAGAGTACTCAAAGGCTTACTGGGATCAGGACCCAGCAAAAAGAGAAGGCCACAAGAACAATATAAAAAACGACTGAAATATCAGGATAAAAAAGACACAATAAAATGAGAAAAGGGATAAAATAGGAAAAATGTTTATGTTTGTCCTTGTTTTTAAGCTGGATTTCTATTTCTGTGAGAGCACAGATTACCAGAGTTAAATTCCTGGTATGTGTATTCATACCTGGCCAATAAAACTGATTCTGAGCAGTAGAAAAGAAAAAAAAAGAGCGCCACCTACAGAATCTCAAAAACCAAGAAAAAAACAGTAAAACTGTCTTTGGAGGGTTTAATACAGAAATAACACCAATGGCGGCTAATCTTACGTTTGAGGGGACACTTTTAATCTCAAAATTGTTGCCTTAGTGACTCCCTTTGACACCGCATGAGACGGATCAGACATGTAACCTGTAATTTCCCGAAAAACTCAACCTCCTACCTGCTAATCCATCTGAACTAACGACCCCGGCTATTTTCTCTCCTCTGTCATCATGGCTCTTCTTCCCGTGCATATTGACCACACCAGTCGACAGAAATAAGATGTTAATTCGATTGGTCGTTTTTTATTGGTTGACTCCCCGTCACCCTCACCCCCAGCCCACTCAACAACTATTATCTCATTGCAGAAATCAGACCTGGCAGTGGCTCCTCTGGCCATCACCTACGTCAGGGAGAAGGTCATCGACTTCTCGAAGCCCTACATGACGCTGGGGATAAGTATCCTGTACCGCAAGCCCAACGGCACCAACCCCGGGGTGTTCTCCTTCCTCAACCCCCTCTCGCCCGATATCTGGATGTATATTCTGCTGGCTTGCTTGGGTGTCAGTTGTGTGCTGTTTGTCATAGCCAGGTAACATGCCAACCCCTCCACCCCCCTCCCTTTCCCTTCCTTCGTCCTTCCCTCCCTCCCTCCTTCCTCCCTCCTACCTGTTTGCCTGCTTCCACTAACACACAGCAGTTGCTCCCTCTGGGCCTGAAGAGGGAATTTATTCACTGAAAATCATCAAGCTGTGACTGGTGGCAAAAGCACTCCTGCAAGAGGCAGTCCATGCCTCATTATTCTGAGATGACTTCAGTGATGTAGATATGGTCTACAACAAAAGAATATTAAATCTAAATATGTATAAAGGACCACACCAGTGTTTTTACACTGTTTGCTTATACTTTACACTACTGTTGGGTCATTTTCCAAAAGATACCGTAGCTTTTAAATGATTGATTTTTGTCAGAGTGGGACTATCATTGCCTTAAAGCTGCAGTCGGTGACTTTGAGCAAATATGATAAAAAGATATTTTTATAAAACGGTGACTATATCTTGACAGTAATGCATGGGACAGATAATTTGTGAAAAAAAATCATGTTCCTCTGCGTCTTTCTAGCAGAGGAAGATTTCACAGCGTTGAAGGAAAACAACCAATCTGTGCCAATGAGTCTCCGGGCAGCTATCAATCACTGCTCGCGAAACTTGCAAACTCCGATCAATCTGTCAAACTATGCAGCGCTGATCAAATATGAATCAAGATCCTGTTACTGCAATGCCTATTTCTCGCCTCAAATGTATCAGAAACATCTTGTGGTGTAATGTTTAGCTGTAAAAGCTAAAAGCGCCGCCCTTCGGCCGAGATTAAGTCACCAACTGCAGCTTTATTATACAAATGGGAGTGTAGTGTTTTATAAAAAGGTGCGGTGGTTGCCAAATATAACAAATCTCTGATTTCAGAACCTCCCATCAGCACTTGAACTCACCACCCAAAAAACGTTGTTTTAGCATCATTATCATAAACCATAAAGTAACTTTGATGAAAACAGTAAAAAGGTATTAAAAAGGATTAAATGTTTACTCAGATTTCACGACCTGCTGTACCTTACAGTACAGTAAATGAGCTAAAACAAAGAAAAACACTGGTGTGGTCATTAAAATCAGCTGACTTCTCACACTATTTCGGGCCTATTTTGCACAAGCATCAGCAACTGTAAAACCAGCTACCCGTTATATATCTCTTAATCTGCCTTAAGAAATGTACAAGTACAGTTCTTACAGATATCTTGATGAACCCATCCCCTCCTAAAACCCCTGATGCATGACCGGTAGAGAAGGATGTGTGTTAACCCCGGGGCTCCTCTTCCTCTGCTTTCATCCTGAGAGGTTTGGGTTTAATGCACATTTCATCAAATGTTACCGGCACAATGATCACACGAGAGGAATTAAAGCAGCAACTGTCACCTAAGTTAGTTCAGAATATGCAAATAATACCCGTAGCCCCTTGTTTCCACGGTTGGTCAGGGTAAGTGATTAGCATGCAATTATATTGATATTCTTCTGCTTGTAATGAAATATGCCTCGGTACTTTTATTAAATTATAACCCTCCTGTCCTGCGTACATGCATTGTGCTTTTTTTTTTGCACACCATGGCAATAAATAGTGCTTGTTTTCACACTATGTGGCCAGAAATATTCAGCAAAGTTTAAATCTGAAGTACAGTGTTTTGCTCTTCAGTTCGCTGAGCCAGTTCTCTCATAATTGTAGTATTGATCGCACGGCCACCGATTGATTGGTCAATCCCCCAAATGCAGAGTATATTATTTTCTTTAATCCCCTGCAAATAGAGTGAGCGGAGTGAGCTTATGAAGTCCTGGTTTTGCACAATAAAACACTAAACACCTCAATCTCACCAGGGGATTCACGTCTTTGAACTGCTCCCCACACACACACACACACACATCAACCCTATTTTTTTCAGACTAAATAAGCTATCTCATTTCAAGCTCCAGAGAAATACATTTCACTCAGTGGTTCCTTCCAGCTCTGTTTGTGGTTGAATTGATTCCTCTCTTTATTAAGAAAAGAAATTCTCTCAGATCGCGAGGCCTTTTTCAGTGCAAAAAAATGTCCACCTGCCAAGAAGAATGCATGATTTAAACTGCATTATATAATGTTTACATGTAATTACAGGATATCGCCGTTTTTGCACTCCAAGTCCTGGACGCCTGTGATTTTAACACCCCCAACACAGCCTCTTCACTCGGCCCTGAGAGAAGAAAGGCAGCAGATCTATAATGCCAGTCAGAGTAATTGAATCCAACGGACAGTTAATGGAAGGAGCGTGTTGTGTTATTGTGGCCGGGGACGGACGAAGGAGAAGAGGAACAGGAGAGGAGGGGGGGAGGGTCTTTTTAGCATTCTGTGTGCAATTCGACATGTCCCTCGTGCTCGGTGTGAGGAGGTGACCTTACGTCCGCATGTTCCACGTCCCCTTCTTCCTGGTGATCGGTGTGCAGAACACGGCCCGCAGGAATACGGGCCGGCTGCAGGCAAAGGTCATACAGAGGAGCCGTCGGGCCTGGTGCATACAGAATACACATGTACACACCGAGAGGGACAATCCAATCAAGAGCGTGTTGTATAGATTTACACAGATTTACCTCACCTATGGCTCATATCTGAATGTCACCCACAATTGGCCTCGGGCTGCAGCTCGGCATTACATGTAACAACACAAATAAGCTATCACAGAAAATATTTGACTTTGAGATGGATTTGATTGAGCAAATGCAAATACGCAGTCGCTACCACAGACAAATGCACACCCACCCACGCAGCTATAAAGGCACATGCGCAAACATTCTCATGCGCCAGAGGCTCGATAAACACACACACACACACGCAGGCATAAAACCATACACATGCGAGCGCACACACCGCATTCTGCACGGCTCCACAAGGCCATTGTGCCGTTGCAGTTGCCTGTGGTTCCAAGGAGAGAGCGAGCTCATTGACATTCCAGCAAATCCGACATCCTGATGGGGTTGACAGGAAGAATTATAGTGTGTCATCACAACCGTGTCAACGTAGATGATTCTCAAGGGGACGCCATAGAAAATAGCTGTAAAGGAAGAGCAATATGACAAAAGCGTTGCCGTGTTCACGATGCTTGTGAAATAAGGCTGTTAATTAGGCTGCTGCCGCAACGAGGAGAGATCAAATGACATATCTGTATGTAGATCTGCAGCGATCATGCCGTCTCTGTGGCAAATAGCGCTGCCATAAAACTGCCATCAAATAACACTAGGTTTGATAATGTGCAATGCTGCTCCGTGTCTTGTAAACACGGTATATATTTCTATATTGTCCCTGTGCGTCTCTTAAAGCTGCAGCTGACAAATGGCATCACATTTCTACCGCAGTCTAAACCTTTAAGGCTCGGCCCATGGGCTTATTAGCATGCGGCATGTTGGGGGGAGAAGCTGCTAAGCAGCCATACCTGATAGGCCCCTCAACTCTGCATAAGCAATGTTCCCGCTATCACCCACTTCAGCACAAACTCAATCAGTTCCTGATGCTTAACACTAACCCAATCACCCTGCGCTAATGCCGTGCCACTTTTACTTAGGATAATAAATGAGAAATGTCCACAACTGACCTGAAGACTGTGACAATCAGCCGAGGCAGGCGGCGAGGGGGCTGGGGGTAAAAAGGGGGACGTTCATAGGGGAAGCAAGGCAATCGAGGGGTGTAGGATGTTGGGGTGGGAATGGTGCAGGATGGGGAAAAGAGTGTGAGAAAAGAGGAAAAGCAGCTAAGGGAGGGAAGAACAGAGACAGCTGTTGGGAAACCAGAAGAAAAGAAGAAGACAAGCCCCACATTGGAGGCGTGAGGAGGATCTGCAGCGTAACACAGTTGCCGGGGGAAACACATAAAGGCTCCTGAGTCAGTGAATCCAAATGAGCTCCAAAGATCATCACGCGCTGGGACATTATCACCAGTGACAGTGTTATTCCAGCCTATTGATCTGTTCTCACAATAAACTGATGGCATTTGAATATGCCAATACGTTGATCCCAGCGAAAGCCAGAATGATTTGCTTTGGTCTCCGCAGAAGCTCTGACCCCCGAGGCCACAATACAGGATTCCCACACATTTACATTCCCTTTGTTCCCGCTTTTAAAATGTATGTTTGATGTGCCGTTTAATCTGCAGCAGGGAGCACACTGTTCTCTGCTTTGTGCTGACATCTCTGTCTCTGTGCTCTCTCCCTTTTTATAGGTTTAGCCCTTACGAGTGGTACAACCCGCATCCATGCAACCCCGACTCGGATGTGGTGGAAAACAATTTTACGCTGCTCAATAGTTTCTGGTTTGGAGTTGGGGCTCTCATGCAGCAAGGTAGTTGCCTCAGCCTGTGGTTGCTGTTGCTCTGCAAAGCTGGAGCTCTCTGTATCCCACTGTCTCTGAGGGTTGGGTTGTTTTGTCCAAGCTGGCGGCAACAGAGAGAGACCTCTGGGGGTCCACTGCTAGGAAGACAGAAATACTCTTTACTTAGAGTAAATGTGCATTTTTAATTTAATCAATTTAGCTCATAGGAACATAGAATATATATGTATATGAGAGGGATACATTTGAATAGCAATCAAGTTACCCTTCTTTTAACATGATTAGAATTTATAGGAAATGTAAATCAACAGCAGCTCAAATAGCAAGATTACTGAGATTTATTCAAATAATATACAGTCTATTAATATGCTCTTTATCATAGTAATGATAGTCCTATAATACCCAGCGTCCTCTCCTCTTGCCCTTGGCTTGTCAGCACACAGAGATCAGTGGGATGTGGAGTCAGGATGTGAGGTTACCTTGGGTACATGACTCTCTGGCCCAAACAGCCTGTCACTTCTCCTACGATCGATATAGAATGTGTTTGATTTGACGGGATTGATTTATGCAAACACCGTGGTCTCTTTAAATTGTGTTTTTTTTCTGTGTGGCCTGCATTACTTAAAGTACTCACTTGTGACTTGAGACAAGATAATTTGTTTGAAAATCCAACAATCATCTTGTTTAGAGAGCTCTCTCAAGTGATTTCATCTTGAAGCGAGCGGTGCATCTGCCCCGAGCCGAAAACTTGAAGAGAGTTCTTGAAACAAGTTTGACTTATTCTTGTCTCACTCTTATAATCAATGCCTCTTGCCACCTCGCTCGCACCATGCAGGCTCAGAGCTCATGCCCAAGGCCCTGTCGACTCGAATAGTGGGAGGCATCTGGTGGTTCTTCACCCTCATCATCATCTCCTCGTATACCGCCAACTTGGCCGCCTTCCTCACTGTGGAGAGGATGGAGTCGCCCATTGACTCAGCCGATGACCTGGCCAAGCAAACGAAAATCCTGTACGGGGTGGTTGAGGACGGCGCCACCATGACCTTCTTCAAGGTAACTGGGTGTTTATAGAGGGATTTTATGAGGAATCTTCCTTTCTCACTTATTAAAGTTATAATCCTTAAGATTTCAGTCACCCACGGCAACAGCAGGTGTTGTTTAATGCAGCAAACACTCTTTTAACAGCTGCTTTGTCGTAAATACGACACAAGAGCAACTATTTTTTTTTTATTTTTCATTACCTGCAATATTTTTTAATTTGCATTTAGCACTAACTTTGGTGACAAATACGTTGCATTTCCTGTGACTGCTTCACAATAAAAGCCACCACATGTTTTTGCCAGTTGAACACTTTTAATGTCAATCAGTAGCGGCAGGAAATGTTCAGTTTGCGTCGGCAGTAACTTAATATGATGTTACGAGAGTGAACTGCAAACAGTGAGGCTGATATCAATGAGATCAAATTAAAAACATAAACGCTGGATTATTCAATTCAATTCAATACAACTGTATTAATCCACAAAAACAATTTGATTTTGGGCGTGAGTAAAAAAAAAAACATATGCACTGACAGACAATTACAAGCCAAAGAGCTGCAAAAGGGACTGTGTTGAGCTGATAGTGCAGTCGCATTTAAAAAGTAATGAAAATCATAATTTAAAAAATAAAAAGGCAGATAAAAATAAATAAGGAAATAGTCCACATGGCAGACAGACATTTAATTATTTCATGATGCCAAAGCTCCAGATAGAGCCCAGAATCGTCCTTCAGTTCCTCGTTCACCATGCTGATCATGGCTTCCAGAATGAGCGGCGTTCGGCACCGGTTGGTAGAGCACCTGGGGAGGCGTAGGCGGCGCCCGAGAGGGAGCATCTGGAACTGGTGGTGGAGGACGTGGGTACTATCCTCCATGATGTCATGGGCGTTTGTCTGGACATGCTGCTCATAGAATGAGGCTATATAGGCTTCAGAGGGCGCTCCGGTGATTTTGGAAACACTGTGGTTTGGAGACGATTTCTGTTTTTGACAGTGATGGATGGGAACCTGGAAATGAAGGAGAGACACAGAATACTCTCGATGAAGGAACCGTAGATGATTTGTAGGTTGGGTTTTTGGCGTTGGTGTGCTTTCTTGATTATGGCTTCTGTGTTTAGCTCAAACTTAAAGGTGTTACCGAGATATTAACAACATCCACCTCCTCGCTGTGTATAACCACTTGGTCCGTCCTAGGGGGCTTCCTCCTGAAATCAATGACCATCTCCTTCTTAGTCTTGGTGACAATCAATTCCATCAGGGGATCATCACACCACTCTATATGTAATCGTAGAGTACATGGCCATGTTTATACTTTATACGCTATGACATCACAAATTTGAGTTTAAGTACCTTAGCTTTTTGGATTTGGGAAAGAGTTGTTCATGTTTGCTAATCTTAGACCATAGGAATAACATGTATGAATTTTGAAAATGGGCGTAGTTCCCCTTTAACAATGAAAGCTATTATATAATAATGTACTTACAAAATGTCCTAAAAAAATGACGACCGTAAATAGTTTTAAAAATGGGGTTAATTTCATGAAAATCTTAAGGATTATAATTTGAATTTCCTATTTTTGTGTCATAAAAATATGGAGGTATTTCTCTCTTTTGTTTCTCAAGCAAGTTTAGCAACTGCATTTTGCAATGACATCAAACAAATATTATAATATATTAATATTCTATTCTCTGATATCTTGTAGAAAACAAAAATCTCCACCTACGACAAGATGTGGGAGTTCATGAACAGCAGGAGGCAATCTGTGATGGTCAAGAACATAGACGAGGGGATCCAGCGCGCCCTGACCTCCGACTACGCCTTCCTCATGGAGTCCACCACCATCGAGTTTGTCACCCAGCGCAACTGCAACCTCACACAGGTCGGAGGCCTCATAGACTCCAAAGCCTACGGAGTGGGAACACCTATGGGTAAATAACCTCTATATGTGCTGTTTATAAAAAGCTTTAAGTCAGAGAGAGATACTGCAGATACCATGTGACAGATAAAAGGTCTATAGTGTGGATGATTGATAAGCTCTGAGAGCGAAAAAGGTTGACCTTTATTGATGGGGTCATGGGTATAATGGTTCAACAGCGCGAGGTGTAAAAGGTTTATCTTAATGAAAGGCGAATGGCTGAAGAGGTTGAATTTATGGATAAGGTTAAAATGTGCCTGAGGCTCAAGAAACAGGCGCCATTTTGGGCTCTGCTTTAGCAAGTGTAGGGTTGTTTTTTATAGCCATAATGATTTTCTCACAGGATTATTTACAGAGTGGGGAATCAAACCTAGGTTAAACAATCCCAATACTTTTAATGGTGTAGCCCACTATGCAGCCGCATACGGCGGCGGTGAGTGCAAGACACAGAAAGTCAATTTGGTGCAATTCCATGTGATTGACTTGACACTCTCTGAATTGTGTCTGAGCATTAAAACCACAACAACAAAACACTTCAGGGAGTATAAAACCATTAAGACATTTTCACACCTGCTTATTTGACCCAGCTCCTGTCAAAAAAAACTCACATTCTGACATTTTAAGGCGCCATTATCCTATGATGAGGCAGAGAGGAACTAAAACCATTTTCCACTTCCTGCATTATGATAATAGTTTCGCTGCATATAAAGCAGTCTTTGTCAGGGTTAATAAACGCTCAGCTTACAACCCTGACACTCATGGGGACCCTCGCATAAAGCCGGTGATGGTTCCAATCCCCGTGTCACAGAGGTTAGAGTTGTCATGACGAGGCCACCGAGAGCACTGCGACCAGCTGTAACGGCCGCATATATCATCAGTGATATGAAGGCCATCAAAATATGGAGGATTAATTCTGCACATCCACATCTGGACCCGGCTACAGCTGATGAGTATGGGGCAGTTATGGATCTGCAGGGATGCAGTGATTGCCATGGCTGTAACAAAGCTGAGGTGATGCTGTGAAATATAGTCCCACTGTGGCCCCATAAGCGCAGAAGTACTTACATTGATGCCCTTGAGATGGACACACAGACCCAGTACGTGCATCAGCTCTATTTCCATTCATGTGGCGATATAGTGCATTAACTATATGACCACAAAATATACCCTAAATCGCTTTAATTCAGCGATAAGTGGTTTAGTATTTGAATGCATAAAAAAATAATGATTAAAGATGTCCGCTTTCAAAGTCATTACTGCCCTCTAACTCATTTCAATCTCTAAGGCTGATGTTCATTGCTCAATATTTCAGAAATAAAGTTGATCGCAGCCTCTAAAATGTTTCTTCTGTAATAGAAGAGGTCTTGAGATAGGTTATTGCTTCATTAATTCAAAGTGAGTTCTGTTTTCTTGCCAGCAGTCCTCTAGGAAAAAATAGGAATATTCTTATTTCAGATAGTCTCGTTGTTTCCTCGCCCCAAACGCCATGAAGACCTCAGCCTTCATGTCAATCTCTAGTCTATAACTTTAGCCCTGCTCAACGCTGTTTAGCAGCGCATTCCCTGTAGGGCTGTTACAGCAATAAACCAGAGCAAGCTCCATAATAAGTCTTAACCTTTTAGTGCTTGACGGTTTTCACACGTCCTGTTCCCAAAACACAAATGCGTCATCTATGGCTATCAACTTAAACTATGATCGCATTAATACTTGAGGCCAGACAGTGCGGGAGTGATGGATGTCCTCTGGTGTTGAACATCTGTCAGGTAGTTGTGTATGCACAGTGTGTCAAGCACAGCGCTTTTCCATTTGCCCGGGCCCCGCTCTCCATATCCTCCTCTCTAAGGACCCATCCTATTAGCATTTATCCAAGGCCTGCTTTGTTAGGCCATCATTAATCATTTGAAATATGAGGGGAGCTTGAATCGAGGGACTCGGATACTTGATAGATTTCTCATCTTCAAATGAAGCGAGCATATGCTTTTTCTCATGCACGTGCACATACACGACCGCGTACTCTCTGCGAGCTCTGCATATCTGCCGTAGAAGCACAGAGCGGATGGATGTATATTCTTTATTATCTCAGAGTGTGCACGTCACAAAGAGCACATGTTAATACGCACACCGCAGGTACACTCACAAAAATAGACTATTTATGATCAAAGAGGCAAACACTGATACGCTGTTCAACAATCAGCGGCACTTTGTGCAATTTTCAGTTTTAATGTCCCCTTTTTGTCAGTCTAAATACACAGAGAGGTGGAGATGAAAGGATGATGGATGGCAATAGGTAAATGATAGATGAGACAGAGAGGGAAGCATCTAAAGGGGCTGACAGGCAAAACTGTATGAGAGCAGCAGACAAAGTGATGCTACCTGCTACCTGGGGCCATATTGAGTTTGTTTCCACAGGAGTTTTAGCACAAAATGTTCCCGTGTAGCGTAAAACGATTTCCATTATGTCTGCATTATAAAAATTTTACATTTTACTACTGTTCCATCTCTTTTAAGTCACTCCGAATAAGCACATGAAATGGAAATGCACAACCAGGCTTCATTATGTATGAGTTCTGTAATCATATAAATACACTAACAAGCTTTTAAACCAGTCCATAAATGAAACATGAACACTCGCAGTAAGTATTAATCTTTCCTGGCCTGGTTCGGGCAGAGAGAGTGTGTGTGTGCTGCGCCTCGATCGGCCGTGTGTTGTGTCACACACGCTGTGGATGGGGAGAGGAACACGACCCCACTCGGGTCCTCTGCAGCGATTACTCCTCCTTTGATCAAACCAGCGCCCGCTGCGCCTTAATGCCTTGTCGCTAATTCTGGCGCCTTCCCACTGTCTGTGGATTTGGGTCCTTTTACTCATCATGACATTAACATGCATAAAAAACACAGTGATAGAGCAACCCTATCTCAGATACACACATTTAATCCCAAACACGTGCACCCATGTAATGTAGTCTCCATTGGGCACCTCTGTTTTTCCTGTTTATGCACCCCGTTTATGGCATGTGAAAGCGCGTGCAAACAGCAGCTAATTCGTCAGAATCAACAGCAGCTCTGCTACACAAAGCCAAGTCTTTGTTGCCAACTCCCTGTGCATTATAATTCACACACTGCAGAGAGGAGTGAGAATTTTGGAATCACTCTGTGAATATAGGGATTAGTGGGATTTGAAGCAGGACTTACAAAAAAACTCCCTCTAAGCAGCCAACAATAACATGACAGGTTATATGATCACATGCAAGCCCGAGCGGGTTTCATACACCCACCACCGCTGGTTATATATACACATATGCTCAACAATAACTTTGCGAGGCCTAATCAGGTTTTATCATATCCCGCTATTATATCCATGCCCACTAATCCCGTGTTGTGTCCTCGCAGGCTCTCCGTACAGAGACAAGATCACGATAGCCATCCTGCAGCTGCAGGAGGAAGGGAAGCTCCACATGATGAAGGAGAAGTGGTGGAGAGGAAACGGTTGTCCCGAGGAGGAGAGCAAGGAGGCCAGCGCTCTGGGGGTGCAGAACATCGGAGGGATCTTCATCGTGCTGGCTGCTGGACTGGTGCTGTCAGTGTTTGTGGCTGTAGGGGAGGTGCTCTACAAGTCTAAGCAGAACGCCCAACTGGAGAAGGTACTGAGTCTTTTCTGATGCATATTAACAATTAAAGCTTTTGCCATATATTATTTGTTGTTTCTATTTGGAATTTCATCATTTTTAAGGTGAACTAAACTATAAATTTAAGCATCCGATCAAATACAACACTCTGATACTGTATTGTGTGCTTGTAGTGTGTTTTTAGTTTGCATGTTTGTTCTTTTTTGCAGGTTTCATGAGTTGGACATGAAACAATATTCACATGCCCATATTGGCCGTTGTGATTGTTCCTCTTGTCCATACTGGCCGTGAAGAGATTTCTTGAGCTGAAGCTGAATATGAGGTGTGAGCCATCTGAGTTAGTGGGTATTTTACAAGAAGAGGAAGAGTACCGGGTCTTGAAGTAACTTTTTGTAGTGGCCAAACAGTGGTACTACAACTTCCGTGTCGGTCACATGATGCCATTGGGCTCAAAAAGACTTATTCCCATAGACTTAGAGCGGGAAAGAGACGTCTGTAACTCAGCGGATAAATTATTTTTTTAGGTGAATCAACTTCCCAGTACCAACACTTGTAAAATGCACTAATAGTTGAATCCAGAGTTATTTTCCTTCCTTCGTTCTATGAATGAGACCCAGACCGAGATTGGAGCAAGGGCTGGGAGGCGGACTTAAAGGAAACGCTACTGCACCTGCTTTATGGGCCCAATGGATGCGGAAGATTGACGGATGATCCGGGTACTTTATCGAGCCATTTTGGCTTCATGCGCCACTGAGCAACTCTCATAAGAATGAAAAGGAGCCCGCCTCCAATGCTGTATCCAGTTCTCTTTTTACATCCAGGGTATTTTAAAAAGTTAGTCTCGTTTAGTTTAGTCTAGACATCATTTTTTACTTTAAAGCTATGGTCGGTAATGTTGAGAAACCAGCAAGAGTAAGCTAGATTTTTAAAAATGATCCAACCAAAAAACCCAGCCCAGTGTTGCCAACTCTTTTCCAATGAAAGCAGCCAGCAGCACTTACTCCAAAAGTCTCTAAATCTAGAGACAAAGTCGCCAAGTCGGCAACACTGACAGTCCGTCACTTCAGACCTCCATCCAAAGCCACTCCCCCAAAAATTATTATCAATCCATCATTATGAACAACAAACATAACTATTGTTAGTCACAGTTGTCAAGCAAGCAGTGTGAAGAAGACTGATGATGTGCAATGAGTGCACGGGCACAGTGCGTGCAGTTAGCCCGTCCAATCATTACATTTGGGCCGAATGAAATGATTAGATGGGTTTATTACAGTCCTGCAACAGCCACAGATACTGGATTTTTTTTGTCAGAGCATTTGATTTATTCATTTTTGTTGGGATGTAATGAGAATTTCAACAAATATAACAAACATTCTTTGAAGAAGAAGATTACTGTAGCATTAAAAAACTTGACTTTGGTAGCTAGTGCACTTACTTCTCATATTGGCCTCTGCTGAAATACACAATGCATTTTTGCATGGATGGAGGACTTGGAAGGAGAGGATCTCTACACGGCTAGTATGGACGACTACATCATTACAGCAACAAAAAAACTGCATCTGAGTGTTTGTAAGACGGACTCGAGAGAAGAAAAAAAACGCAAACTTATCCTTTAATCTCGAGATTTGTCTGAAACAAAGACATTCACCATGCATACAGTGCAGCATATTTGCAGCTTTTTTTCCTTCCCCCCCTCTGGTAATATTTCTTTCTAGCAAGAGACTGAATGTATCTCATACTGTTCTTTCTGTGCTCTATTTTAGTACTGAGTGCGCATGATTCATCACACAGTGTGGAGTATGTATTTTAGTGCTCTTTAACTTGTACAAAGATGTTTCCAGATAAACGTGAAAGCCCTTCTGATAGCATGTTTTAATTATTTACATCTACAGAATTAGCACAGCGCAGCGGAGTGTTACTTTATTGCAACAGTAATTAGTTTCTAGCTTTTTTTACCGTCTGCATATGTTTCTGAGCACATCTCAGCTATCATTAATCAAGAGCCGCAAGACTGGGTCACAATATTCAGATAATTTGCAAATGCCACAATCTCAAGGCTGCCAAGGTGCTAGTAATTTACATGCAGACAACAAGCCTCTCCTTCTCTATTTCCTCTCCCTGCCAACCTCCTCTACCCTGACATCACCAGCTCCCTTCATTCTCCTTCTTTTCTCCATCGCTCTAATCCAGATCCCTCCTCAGTGTTTTTCACCGTTTCTTCTTCTCTCACCCCCTCTGCCCCTTCTCTACCTCTGTAATCACTCATCTTCCCGAGTATACAAAATATCTCATTCATGCGCCAGACAAATATATGTAAAAACGGAGAGAAAAACAAAAATACCTGGTGCATAAGCCACCCACAGATATCCATCTCACACACCTACGCACATACACAAACAGAAAAATAATAGCCTCATACGTTATTGCTCTCCCTCCTCTTTCATATCTCCTCTCTTCCTACACCCTCTAAGAATTTGAATGAGATTTTGCATAATCACAGAGTGAATGTATGGGAATTTGTCTTGGCAACATTGACGCACAAGCATATTGACATTTTATGGGATTTCACACCACATACATACATAATGCAGGGACAACAGAGGCTCATATTACTGATGTTACATAACGTGTGTCACTTTGTGAGGGGGTGATTGATGTTTTGGAAGAGGGTACCAATATTTTTGGATTTAATCTGCTGAATTGGATATTTTCTCCTTTGTTCAATATTGTTATATTTTCTGCTTGCACGCCAAAAATTGCAAGTGTTGAATGTTTCTCTGGCAGGGTGCAAAAGGCTCTGGAGCCACATTCAGACCTTTGTGTGGCAGTTAAGCTGAAAAGGGGGAAAATCTGGGACACATCAGACCTTTTAAATGAAGGTCTATTTTTTATAAACACTATGTGTTAAGACTTTGAATTTGTGAATTTTGGGTTATATAAATAAGACTGACTTTCATGTCTACATAATTTTTTTGTACTTTTGGTCTGGAACTCTTTTTACTAGGGCTTTCAATCGATATTTAATCGTCTATAGTTAATCACATTTTTTATCTGTTCAAAATGTACCTTAAAAGGGAGATTTGTCAAGTATTTAATACTCTTATCAACATGGGAATGGACAAATATGCTTGGTTTATGCAAATGTATGTATACATTTATTATTGGAAATAAATTAATAACACAAAACAATGACACATATTGTCCAGAAACCCTCACAGGTACTGCATTTAGCATAGAAAATATGCTCAAATCATAACATGTCAAACTGCAGCCCAACAGGCAACAACAGCTGTCAGTGTGCTGACTTGACTATGACTTGCCCCAAACTGCATGTGATTATCATAAAGTGGGCATGTCTGTAAAGGGGAGACTCGTGGGTACCCATAGAACACATTTACATTCAGATATCCTGAGGTCAGAGGTCAAAGGACCCCTTTGAAAATGGCCAACGCCAGTTTTTCCTCGCCAAAATGTAGCGTAAGTTTGGATTGTATTTAGAGTTCTTCCTGACAAGCTAGTATGACATGGTTGAATTCCTTAGGATCTCTAGTTTCATATGATGCCAGTATCTTCACTCTAGCTTTAAAACTGAGCCCGCTACAACCTAAAAATCACCACTTACGTTAACGCGTTGAAGAAATTAGTGGCGTTAAAACAAACTTGCGTTAACACGTTATTATCACGTTAACTTTGACAGTCCTACTTTTTATGGATTGTTTTTTCATGTTCAATATATCAAATCATGACATGGCACACTCACGGTTTGGGAGTCCACATACTTTTGGCCATTTATTGTTGTTACGAACACAGAAGCAATATTGTAAAAAGGGAGAAACAACAAGGCGTTAGAACACACCATTTTCTTTAAGGTGCAGTGTGTAGGATCTGGCAGCATCTAGCGGTGAGGTTGCAGATTGCAACCAGCTGAAACTCCCGTGTGCCAAGCGTGTATAGGAGAATGTGAAAACGTGAACGGTCCTATCTAGAACCAGTGTTTGGTTTTGTTCTGGGCTACTGTGGAAACATGGTGGCCGGCTCAGTGAAGAGGACCCGCTCCCTATGTAGATATAAACGGCTCATTGTAAGGTAACGAAAACACAATGATTCGTATTTTCAGGTGATTATACATTAAAGAAAACATACTTGTGAATATTATATTCCATTTCTGCCAATAGATCCCTTAAATGTTACACACTGTTCCTTTTAAGAAAACATGTATTAAAACAATAGAAGTATGGACATGGACAGCCCCACCAAAATGTTACCATTGAATGTAGGAAAATACATTTTCATAGTTGTGTAGGCTAGAATCTCAGCAATGAACCTCACGTTCAGCCAATATTCATTATGTTTTAAATTGCATAGCTTTGAGGCGAACAGCATGGTGCCAGCAGCTTTAACTTTTTCCTCTTTCCTGTCGCTTTCCGCAGCGATCATTCTGCAGCGCCATGATGGATGAGCTGCGTGTGTCTCTGAAGTGCCAACGCCGTCTCAAACAGAAGCCTCAGCCGCCCGTCATCGTTAAGACGGAGGAGGTCATTAACATGCACACGTTCAATGACCGGAGACTCCCAGGAAAGGAAACCATGGCGTGAACGCTGAACATACCATACCCCGAACCCACGCCTCGATAAAAAACCATGGAGGGGAGACGGGGTCAAGTTAACGCTGACTCAACCACAGACTGAGGTTAGCAGTCAAAACAGGATTCCTTTTTGAACCCACTTGCTTATGTAGACAGATGTTTCCTGTGGAAATATAGATACCTGAGCAGTGTCACCTCACTGTGACGTTCACTTTTTGAAGGGAGCTGGAAAGGACTTAAAAGTATGTAAATTGAAAAAGGGATCCAAGCAGGTTTGGATCAAAACATAAGTCTGGTCCACACTAGAAGTGGACTTAAACACACACACTTATACATAACACATATATACACACACACACACTCTCTCATCTGACACATCTGTGCAGAAGGGAAAACTCTATTGTGACAGTAACACCAGATGTAGTTTTTCTGTTGATGTCAATGCCCTTTTGTCTTACCTCCATGTGTGTTTGACCCCATCGGTCCCTCCCGTCAGTGGCTTGAGTTTCTTTCAAATGATTTAAACAAACACTAATCTCACACCAACAAAGGGAACGGTAGTCAGTGCCAAATGGTTCATTATGAACCGATGTATAAAAATGATATTTAGTTTGGAATCATCTATGCTGACCTTGTCGAATACTCATCGTTTTCTTCTGTAATGCCTTTCTCGTGCCAAAGTTCTGCCATTGTGAAGAACTTTCTACCATGCCTATTATTATGTTCAAAGCCTCTACAAGCAATGTATACTGTCAAAGTCCTTATTCATGTCCGTCCTTACACGCGGTCTGCAGTTTTCACTCTGTATCAGTTGTTGTCTAAAAATGCAGGATTTCTACAAAAATGTTTGTTTTTGTACAAGAACAAGAAGTTTTGTAGTACTTTGTATCATGGTAGCCCCTCCTGTGGACAAAATATGTAGCAGATACCAACTGAGCCCTCGAAATCTGTCAACTGGTGGCGATGGGGCTTCAAACTCTGCTGTGTAGGGTTCATTTCTCTCATCAATCAGAGATTCAGTCTTTTGTCTGTCAGTATCATGGGGCCAGCTGTACATACTGTCTGGGGACAATGTGGTGGTTTTTGGTGGGTAAGAATAATGAAACTGTAAACTAAGTGGTGCTCAAAGTAGGAAAGGTGGTGACTCATTCTGGAAATAGGAACGGGATCTTCTGTCAGCGAACTCCTGCTGACAACAAGTGTAGTTAACTATCCATAGCTATGATGAGTCACCATGAAAGATGTAGTAAAACATGCAAAAAGTTGCTTGTGTTAAAGTAAACATAACGGTAGTTGCCAGGCTATATTTAAGCCCTAGTAGACTGCAAACAATTCAAGTTTTATCATGGGATCTTTGACAGTATCAAGTCTGCTGCACTAGAAGAAGAAAAACATCACTTGATTCAAGAAAATGATTGAAACTATGTGATTTGATTGAAGATAAAGGTTGAAATAATCCCACAGAAGTGACTGATTCTGCTTTAAAATACGACTTTGAAACATTATTGACAAAAAAAATGTAGATCTTTGCATCGTGGGCAGGCAGTGAAAATTAATAACTAGCTATGAATTAAACAATCTCAAAACAAGGCCCATTCAGTAGCTTTCCTGGAGCTTTCGATCATATCATATGATCTTCATCAGCTACTAACATTTGCTCAGTTGCCATGTTTGATTGTAATTGCCAACTTTGAAGCCAACATGGACGAGGACATCTACCATTTCTATTACACGGCTTTGTCGAATACTCAATTCTGATTGGTCGATCATGGCGTTCTACGGTCTGTTATTGCTTTATAGCAGACCGTTGCTATGTATAACAGACTGTTGCTATGGGCGTAGTTCTGATCTCGGACTTTGGTGGACCATTTTGGTGTCAAATAATTGATTTATTAAGTAAGTAGCCGTGTAATAAGCGGGATAATGTGCAGCTAGCGGGTAATTGTTGTGAAAGAATCCCCTTCAGCGCGGCATCGCCCTGTCAGGGTTTCTATCAAACCAAGGACAGGCTCGCTGTACATTATCCCTTACTTATCTGATCGCGTGATATGATCGACAGCTCTACAGCAGCTACTAAGTGGTGAGAGTGTTTCCTCACCTGCTGTTTCCATGGACAGGAATGAATTCTGAACCTCAGTGACGGGCGACCTGTGAATGTATGTAACAGTAGAACTGCAGTAAATGTGATGTGGGAATAATCAGCAGCTTCGAGGCACTTCCTGTATGTTACCATAGTAAATGTCTCACCTTGGCTCGTGGTTTCACTCATGTTCCCTGAAGGGGGCTTGAGCGACCTGGGGGTGGGGGGTTAGAGGGGGCGTGTTGTTGATGATAACCTGTGGGCAGAGCAGATCATTTATCCACTAATTGTCTCCAGATTCTCGTCACAAAGTGACACAATCACGTTTGGCCCCACGACACTTCTTGTCTGTTAACTCTGTCCCATGTTGTGAAATGACAAGCATACTTGGTAGGTTACTTCTTCACTGCCCCTGTCTTCTTACATTACCCAGTTAATCATTGGATCTGTTATTCCAGACATTTCAGAGAGAAAAAAAAACAAAAAAACACAAGGGCCATTGCTAGTGATGACATCTCTGCTGTACATGAATGGATTTAGTCAATGACTTATTTAAAACAACCGCATATACATCTTATGAAAATTGACAGGGAAGACATAATCCTGAAACTCGTTGGCGTTTTATACCGGTGTTGCTTGTCATTTTCCACGCAGCTAGATCTAGTGGTACGAGCTGAAGTGATTGAATACCTGGAAACATTTATTAAAAACGACTCCAAAGGCTTGGCTGTCCTATCGAAAAACAAATATGAGCTCATGGAATTTGACATTGATGCAAGGTTTTACAAATAATGTCATTAAAAATGTCATAATTGTAGTTTTGCCTCATATTATTCATGCAACTTTTTTCACATTATTTTGGTAACAAATGAACTGATGACAGGATATGTTTGGGTAACTCATTTTACTGATGCCATCAAGCATAATGATGACTTGCAAATGTTCAGGCTCTTCTAATTGATTGAAAGAATACATTAGGTAATTGCTAAATTGTTAATCAAATCAGGATTGTAAGCATGTTGAGCAGCTATTTTTCTGACTAGCTCACTGGTCCATCTCTCCACCTGGCTGTGTGCCGGGGCTGTGTATCACACTCTCTGACCGCAGAGTTATTGAAATACCCCTCTGAGATCCCAGAAATCCAGATGACCGTGAGTATATAGAATTCACAATGATGCACGGGAGACTGCACAGCCTGACAAAAAGGTCCCGAGAATGTTCCACGCCTCCTGACTCTCTGATTTTTCATTGTTTATTGTTATTTCCCTCCCACAGGCGGGCGCTCAGACAGCTCTGGGTTTCTGACAAGGTTTTCTGGGAGTAATGATGAAAACTGTTTCTGCAGCCCGAGCTCGGTCGCCACAACATAAATGGCCACCCTGTCTGCCCTCCAGATTGACAGGGAAGGTCAGAGCATGCGTCAATGCGTTCAGCAGGGACCGTTTAGTCTGTCACACTTATTTCCATCATATTAAGTCCTCTTCCTTCGTTTCCTAAGTGGTCATTGGAAAGGTATCCTTGGATAACATCTTGTTCATTAGGCAATTAATGGCCGAGATTGCGTTGTGGACTGAAAATTGCTTTCTGAATGTGACTTTGGTTTGTCATACAGATATTATAGGCAAATAGCACCTGCCAAGGAAGGTTTTGTGAAGGAGGAAATGTATTCGTCTGCTCATTTCCCAGTGCTTTTAATAATTCAGGATGCCAGATTAAGAATCATGTAAGTCCACTTTTTCCCCTTTAAACAAGTAGCAGAAGATGCACTTAGTAGGGGTGGGTGATATAACGACATACAGTCTAACGTGAGATCGTATGAATGCATCAATCGTCAGAGATTTCCATACAGTGTGTACTGTGGTATTCATACCCTTAATGGCAATAGTACAAATTAATGAACAGGGCTGCTTTATTTTATTAACAACACTAGCAGAAGGTTTGCCAGTTGGTCGGTCTGCCAGTTTGGTCCAGACTGAAATTTCTCAATTGAAATATCTTGATTATTAAAGGTAGGGTTGACGATGTTATCCAGTATTCACTATTTGTTATATTGGTTGAAATGGTCTTTACCCCCCTGACAGCGATCCATTACTTATGAGCTCTGAAAAAGGACCGGAAAAGAGCCGTCATCTGTAGCTGCTGTAATCCTGTAAAAACGTCTTCCAATCACTGCCTCCCGGTCCGCTTGGAAAGAACCAATCAGATGCCTCCCTGCCTCCCTGCTCGTACTCTACCCTTGGCGTGCACCGGCCTGAACTCAAAGACTCCGGATGAATTATAATAACTTTAATCCCCAGGCATCGGATCAGATTTTAATTGGTGTAACACTTTGGTTTATGACCAAACACCTGCAGAACTAATGACATTCCCATCAGCCTCAGCTGTACTTTGTGTTTGGTGCTAATCTGCAAATGTTATCCTGCTATAACATGCTACACTAAGATGGTTAACGTGGTAAACATTATACCTGCTAAACACCAACATGTTAGCATTGTCATTGAGCACATGTTAACATGCTGATGTTAGCATTTAGCTCAATGCACCGCTGTGTAAAGTACAAAATACAGCCGCAAGCATAGGTGTAAATCTTAGTATACAGTATATAGATATGATTAGAGGCCCCGGATCATTTGGGGGTAAAGCCCCACTTGCTGGCAACATGAAAAAGTGTGGTTTTAGTGTGGTAAGCTAATGAGCAATTTAGAAATTAATGCAATTCTGGATTAATGCATGACAAAAAAAAAACGAATTTGCTGTTATTTGGCATTATTCTACAACTTGAGGTCAGTGCCTGGATATAATAGTTTGCCTAGAGATGCCCCATGCTCACAATAGAGGGCTGCAAGGATGACATGTTTTTGTTGGCCAACCCGGAAGTTAGTATTGCACCGGTTCCCTCGACAAAAAGCCAACGTGATTTTTACATTGGATTTGGATTATTGCAAAAACAAAGCTCCGTGGCAAACAAAAGTTAATGATTCTTACATGTTATGTTCAGCAAGCTAATCAAGACCAAGATGGCGCCGCGAGTGGCAGCCTTGGTGTTGCTCTCTCTCATACTTTTACTGTTTTAGTTTGCTTATTCTCTTTTCTGCTCTCCCTCTCTTGTTACATGCACCAAGGAGGAACTTTTGAACATCCGACAAGTAACTTGTCAAACTTTTTCACAGTTTTCCGTCCAACCGCAAAGTCTTACTTAGCTTTTAGTCGGAAGAGCAGCAACTCTCTATAGGATTACCAGGAGACAGATGAGGGAAACTAGCAAGGACGCTCGTTAAACTGCTACAGCGGGGATTTCGAACTGTGATCCTGTCAATACATCTGGCGAACGTCCGCTCTCAGTCCAAATTTAAAACATAGGAGCCGTGGTCTGTCCGCTTCTCCGTTGTGACTGATAGCAGTTGGTGCAAATTTTCGCAATTTGAGGGTTACCCTGTCTCAAATACTCACTGCCTTGATAACTGATCTGCACAGAGACAACAGAGTGATGTGCCAAGGCTTTTCAGGTCGGATAGAATCTAACTTTAATGTATTCTTTGTTGATCCAGTTTGTTTGCTTGCTTCCACGGCTGCAGAAGGCTGTGTTTGCATGTCAATTTCTTTCATACGTGGCAATGGGGTCTCGAAATGGGCAGTGGGCGGGATCACACAGATCCATAACAAAAACATGTTCTAGACCAGAATGGAAATTTCAAAGGAGAACACAATAAATTTTATGAAAAAAAAGTCATAGCATAGTATGTTGATAAATTTCATGAAAAAGTTCATAGTATAGTATGGCAATAAATTTCATGAAAAAAAAATAGTATAATATGTCAATACATTTCATGAAAAACAGTCATAGTATAGTCTGTCAAAACATATCATGAAAAAAGTCATTTTATAGTATGTGGAAAAATTTCATGAAAAAAGTCATTGTATATTATGTTTAAAAATTTCATGAAAAAAAGTCATTTTATAGTATGTCGAAAAATTTCATGAAAAAAGTCATTTTATATTATGTGGAAAAATTTCATGAAAAAAAGTAATTTTATAGTATGTCAAAAAATTTCATGAAAAAAGTCATTGTATAGTATGTTTAAAAATTTCATGAAAAAAGTCATTTTATAGTATGTTTAAAAATTTCATGAAAAAAGTCATTTTATAGTATGTCGAAAAATTTCATGAAAAAAAATCATTTTATAGTATGTGGAAAAATTTCATGAAAAAAAGTCATTTTATAGTATGTCGAAAAATTTCATGAAAAAAAGTCACAGTATAGTATGTCGAAAAAATTTCATGAAAAAAAGTCATAGTATATTATGTTT
>CAKAOH010033434.1:0-21958 GCA_916701665.1 Sebastiscus tertius | reverse complement strand
TTCATAGGTCACCATTAAATACTCAGGTTTGTTTTTGATGCTAATAGGTAGTGGCAGTTATTTATGAATAGCTTTTAGGAAGTGGATTCTTACCTAGAAAGAGTTTTCCTGTGATCTTACTACAGTGTGCAAACTGTACTGCAAAACAACTGTGACCACACTGTATTTCACGAGAGTTTCCCACATGTAAATGTACCTTCTACCACACCACCGTTTAACCCGTGCATGTTTTTTTCTGCCATCCCAGGGCTTCCATTGCCTCTCAAGGGCCGAGGGAAGTTATGTAATCTTGGAGGGATGCAGAGGTTTGGCAGAGCTGTTTCTTTGTACTCCACCTGAAACCAGTGTAGGATACAGGGGACACTGTGTCTCGCTGTAGTAGAAGGATTTAAGGGGCCAGCTGCAGTTTACAGCATCTATAGGGTGCAAATGAAGCAGTTTATGTGATCATGCTGTACAGCGAGAGAGACAAAAGCAGAGAGTAGAGGACAGAAGATTTTTACATAACAGGCATGGTGATGCTATCCCGGTTGCAGAATTAGACACTGTGTGTACAGTAGGATGAGCTGTACAAATACACACAATACTGCAAATAGATTGAAACGGTGGATATCCAGGACTGAGGATTATAATGCAGCGCTTGATTAAAATTGTTTGTAGTGGTGGAGAGATTGGCAAGTGGAATTAAGGTCCACAAACGACAGATTTAACACTTTGAGGCAGTCCAGGAATATGTTTTGACCCTCACTGGCTGACTTTAATCATGTCTACATGGACTTCCTGCTCCTCCAGGATGGACTGTGATGGACCTGACAACCTGTCCAGGGTATTGGGGCCTGCTATCAACCACGAATTGACCAACCTTTTACCAACTCAGTCTACTTTCAGTTATAATAATCAATGTATACATGGCCCCTGAGGTCAGACGCAGAGACGCGGATGTGAACGGACATTTTTCTGCTGAACTCGCTTCATTAATTGTCATATTACTACTATAGCGCACTGGTTCCCAACCTTTTTCCCTCAGGGACCCCATTTTCTTTCATTGAGTAAACTGACGACCCCTGACTAAGTGACTTTTTTATGATATTTCATATTATATTCAATGCATAACAATAACAGTACAGTACAACTGATAAACTGTACAGTTAATCCAAATAGTGAACGCAATAACTGCAGGAAGTTTGGATGAATTTTGCAGATTGTTTCCTGTGAATATTGCATCAGAGATGAGTTTTCCTGTTATTTTTAGGAACCTTTAATACCAATGTCTATTATGTATTTATATTTTAACAATCATTCTTACTTAATAGGCTTTTTTTTATTGATGAATTCAGTGTTTTCTTCTCGTTGACACTTTATTCGGTTAGCTCTTTGATAGGTTGAACTGCATACTTTTCTATTTTGTTAAATTTATATCTTAAATAATAATTTCAACTTTTAGTTTTCTTCACAGTAGGGCTGACCCGAAAGCTTTGAAGCTCCGCTTCGACCGTTGCCACGGTAATCGACCTCCAAATCAGTATTGGAATGCTTCCTTTTTGTTTCTTTTTGTGTAATAATAAAGTATAAATCCCCAAATAGCCTATTAAACAAGGAATAATCCCACAACATTATTCATTAATCAAGAAAGTTAATTATTATTAGTTATTCTCAGTCGGATATCAGTTTGTTTAACGCAGAAGGTTCATGAGCTGAATACAATTACTTGATTAGTGAATCAACGGAGAGATAATCCAACTATTTTGATTACACTTTTTAGTAATTTTTAAGCAAAAATAGTGAAAAAAATGGTGCAAGCTTCTCTAATGTGCTGCGTTTCTCTGTTATATAATTGCAAACTGGATATATTTGGGTTTTGAGTGGTTACGTGGAAATAATGTGCGGATCAATCGATAAGGAAAATCAATGTTTGAAGGATGGGATGTAGCCGATCGGTGCGGTGGCGGTCAAAGAAGTCAAAGAAATCCCTGTCCTAGAAAATCTGTTTAAACATATAGTCGTCTTCTCGACCCTCCTGAAAAGCTGAGAGCTTTTTTTCTGTGTCCAGATGTCTTTGCTTTTTAAAAATTGAAGGTGTTATGGCAGATTTATGCCCTCCATGTTTTGCTCGTGTGGGGTTATCTCTCTGCAGGCTCTAGTCCTGCTCAGTGTGGCGCATGTGTTACTCTTCTATAGGAACATTTTTCAGATGCATTTGCTTCTCGTGTGTTTGTGTGATTCCACTCAGTGTTGGAAATTCTCGCATGGACTAAACCCACGTTCTCTGTGAAGCCGTTTCATTCATTCCGCTTTGTTGATAGCTTTAAATGTGTTTGAAGTGTGTGACTGCAGGTGCCGCATTGTTTCCCCTCAATAATCGTCACGCAGCAGTGCTTTGAGGGAGAGCAGGTAGAAAGTAGGACATTTTTCTTGTTGTGGAACGCATGAGCAACTTCCTTGTTTTGGACGTTTTTCAAAGAAAGCATACAGAAGGACGTCCCACATTACCTTGTAACATCAAGCAAAGAGAGGAATTAAACTAAAAGATCTAAAAAAATAAAATGAATATTGGACAGAAGCTTCTATTTAAACAGAAAGTTTGAATGAATCAACACATCTGACATTTTGACTACTGCAGGAGCGCTTAATTATTCAAGACTGACTTTGATTTGTGGAGACATTTTCTGTCACATGGCTTCATTTTTTCATTGCAAACACACAGTTGGACACAAAGCCAGCCAGCATTACTGTAGGTCACGCTACTCCCATTACTTTCGTCATCGATTAATCCTCAGATTATTCTCTGAATTAATCATTTGGTCCATGAATAAATAATGAATAAGCGATTGCTTGTTTTGACAGAACAGTCCAAACCACTAAGTTTGCCCCACGTATGACAAAAGACAAGCAATTAAAGCAGAGAAGAATTGACATGTTTACCTGAAAATTACTTAAGTTTAGGGCTGTCAATCAATTAAAATATTTAATTATGATTAAGCGTATGATTGTCCATAGTTAATCGAGATCAAATGGACATTTTTTATCTGTTCAAAATGTACCATAAAGGGAGATTTGTCAAGGTTAATACTCTTATCAACATGGGAGTGGGTAAATATGCTGCTTTATGCAAATGTATGTATATATTTATTATTGGAAATCAATTAACAACACAAAATAATGACAAAAATTGTCCAGAAACCCTCACAGGTATTGCATTTAGCATAAAAAAATGCCGAAGCCCAACAGGCAACAACAGCTGTCAGTGTGTCAGTGTGCTGACTTGACTATGACTTGACCCAAACTGCATGTGATTATCATAAAGTGGGCATGTCTGTAAAGGGGAGACTCGTGGGTACCCGTAGAACCCATTTATAGTCACACATCTGGAGATTAGAGGTCAAGGGACCCCTTTGAAAATGGCCATGCCAGTTTGTCCTCGCCAAAATGTCATGTAAGTTTAGAGCGTTATTTATCCTCCTTCGTGACAAGCTAGTATGACATAGTGGTACCAATGGATTCCTTAGGTTTTTAGTTTCATAAGATGCCAGTATCTTTACTCTAGCTTCAAAACTGAGCCCGCTACAACCTAAAATTGCATTAATGTGTTAAAAAAATGAGTGGCGTTAAAACGAATTTGCATTAACGTAAATTATGTGAAAGTAATTGAGGAATAACTTCCTGTTGATTACCTAATCGTTTCAGCTTTACAACCAACTGGACCAAAGTGGTTTAACCCAAACTACCAGCAGAGCACCTGGCTGTCTGATATTGATTTTATTTCTCTTCTGCCTGCAGGCGACATAGAAACCTGATGAGGAGGAGTATAAACGTACGGTTCAGGATGAGACAGTTATTGTCACGGTGGTACAGTAGATGATCTGCTCCGCTCTGATTGAGACTCTGATTACATGCAATCTGTGGCTGTAGCTGCACAAGACATCCTGGATTTTGCCTTTCATACCATTACATCATTTTGAAAAGTTAAAAGATGAAAACTCCTGACGTCAGAGCTCCTGTCACCTCATTTCTGTATTTCAGACATCTTTACTGCACCTGCGGGTGGCGTTGCATAGCTTTAATCAGCTGTTTTTTTACATTTACCAGGTGGAGCTATTGTTTGTTGAAGCACATCAGATGGAAGATAAGAAAAGGGCTGAAATCCAAATGCTTGTTCACTTTGATTTGCGGCTTACAATGCATTAGCTTAAAAGCATGGTTACGGCACAAATACAGAATGCAGTGATGAGTTATTATAGCGGCTGCACAGCTGGACTGAACCTCTCTGCATTTAAGGAGGCGATTCAGCTGAATGAGGCGGTAGAATCACGTTGTTTTCTTGCTGTGCTGCAGCCACAGTCTATTGAGCTCACATATTAGAGGGCCAAAGGTCACTTAAAGAGCATATTGCTGTCTCTTTTTCCAGCCCGTTCGCACGAAAAGGCATATGAATGCCATGATAAAAGGAATTTAGCGTGCAATAAGAACGCCTTTCTTGTTTTTGGCGTGTCATGTGTACGTCATGTAGTCTGTAAATGCATCTGCGTATATATGTTACGCTCAGAGCTGGTGATGTTGATTAAAAAGCGAGAGACTGCTTAAGAGGGGATTGGTCCAACAAACACACGACTTTTAACTAGGAGACCGGTGTTATGTTTTGTAAGTTACGTTAGTGACGTTTGTCACATGTTTTCCGTACTTATTTTTCTTAGTTTACGTACTTATTTTAAGCCCAACCATGACGTTTTTCCTAAACCTAAGTGGTTTTGTTGCCTCAACGTAACTGCTGACACCATAGTTTTGTTGCGTGGCGTACAAATGACACTTGAAAAGCCAAATATGTTCTAATAATGCTAATAATCTTAAATCTCTGTGAGACTGGGTTGCTTTTTTTCACTGTGCATCATTGCCAAGGTTGCCACTAGTGAAATGTATGCTGGGATACTTGCTGGGAGGTCACATGGTCTCTTGAGAGTTCCCCAACTTCAGCTCCCGAAATAAGAACCCCGATTGAATCCTGCAGTCGATGCTGTTGTGTGCAATGCGCCGGCAATGTATTTGTCCGGTTTTCTTAATGCTCGTACCTTAAGGCTTTGTTGTTTACATTAAAGGGCGTAAAGATGATTTAATGTAATGCAGTCCGTTATATATTGTTTTGACAGTGTTATCTGGATCAGAGGATGAGGTTTGCCTCACCATGTCTTACCCTGCTCTTTTCTGTACATCACAGAAAAGCACTATTTGCTTCTCTATCACAGAGACTCAGTGTGTCCTTGTTCTCGCCTGCTGTGTTTGCGAACGAGGTTGTGATGTGGCGGTGTAGTGATGCTCAGGGAAGGGAAAGCGTGCGCGGCGCTGAGTGTCCCAGGAGCGTCGGAGCGGCGCGACAAACCAAAAAAGAAGGAACAGATGCAAAGCGCTTTTTACACCACGACTGGGAGGACAAAGTAAATTCACTGTGTGTGCTTCGGCTAATTGGTATCAGAGGCTGGGTTGCCACTTCATTGGTGGAGAAAAAACAGCGGACTAAAAGCTCAAATGTCGGGGGATCCCGTTAAGACTGCAGCACCTCTGAGAATAAGACTTTCGTTAATCCTTTGATTAGTGAATATGATGGTAATCCTCTGAAAATGAAGAGTTTTGTCAGCTGCAGTTCTTCTTGAGACATCAATGACCTTTATTCTGTAGTTCAATCAATAGTGATCGACTGTACAAAATGTCCTTTTAGCCTCCTCATTCATTCTGCCTCGCTGTTGATAGCCGGCCTTTTGATGGAAATGTGCAATTGGCCATTGATTACACACGAACTCAATCTGAATGATACATTTTAATGAGACGTTTTAGTGTGCCATAATGGTTTAAATCTCCTTTCTGACAGCAATAAAGCGATGCAGTAAGAAACCCCTTATCTTTATCTTTTTTAATATTCTAGGCAGGAGAATCATCATTATTTTAAAGACTTTGAATAATGACACCGCTACCCAATAGTGGCACATTTGTAACGCTGCATGCAAAGCCCCGCATCCGTTCTGTTCGGTTCACGTTCTCTCGGTGAATAGGGGTGCACAATTTATCGGAATATTATTGAAAACGCAATACGGCCTACTGCAATATTCAAATCGCAGGAGGCAGACTATTTGTTAAAGGCAAAATGTGTTTCAGAATATCATTTTAGATTCAATTTTGTCGTGCTGCAGTGATGTCCTGGCCTTTACATCCTATTCTACATCTTTGTTTGGTACAGATCCCCACAAAAATAACACAAAATCATATCACAATTGCAATATAAATCAAAATAATCCCAATTTTTTCTTTCAAAGGTCTTTTTATTGCTTATCAATAATGAATTAAACACTAACTGTACAGTGAAATGATTTAGTTTTGCCCTACAACACATTCATCTATTCACTCAAACAAAACAAAAGCAACCACAGAAGATCTATTCTAAATAATAGGATGAATAAAGTTCAAATTATTGACAACAATACAGAGAAAATATATATAATCCACCTTAATAGTAACAGAAAAAGTAAGTTGTGAAGCTCCTTTTGTAAGCGAAGCAGCTCGGGAGGAAATCACATGAGTCAGAGGCGGCACACTGTGGTCTTCACCCTCCTCGAGGTCAGCAGCAGGAAGGGCTGACTGTGGCACCCAAAGGAGATTCACCGAGTGTAGCTGTACTAGCTGCAAGCTGTTGTGTTGCCTCCTGGCTCGGTTTTGATTGGCGCCTCGGGCCAGAAAAAGTTCCCTGTGAAACCACCAGCAGAGACGAGAGGAAGAAGCTGTCACTCTCTTTACTTTCTGATATCGTAAAAGTTGTCATATCTACTGTAGCATGGGCATATGCATGCTCTAATTCACTTTTGTATGCTCACTGAGCATGCTAAAAATCAACCGTATATTGTTCTCACTTCATATTTATGATGACTGGGATGCTTCTCTGCTCTTGAGAATGTTAATCAGCTTGTTATGGCTTGTCAGGTCGCACCAGTCTGGTTGACAGATGCCAATTACGTCTGTTTAAAACAGATGAAGGCTCCAGCGCAGTGGAAGCAACGCATTTCACAGCACGTTTGCATTTTAACACGTTGGTAGTAGCAGTAGTAACAGCTCCACCATCTTTGCTGGAACCCCTTTCGCTTCTGCGAAGGACAACAATGTGCATAAAGTTATAGATATGAGTTTTTAAAGCTGACCAAATCCAAATTATTGTTAGTTTTTTGAGGACGTCTTCCAGATTGTCATTGCTGTCAGGGTGGATAAGTATTAAACCACAGGACATCAAAGCGTCCCATCAACTCCCAGGATTAAAATCAGAATGAGCTGAGCTTCAGGGCTTTCAAGTTAATCGATTGCATAATAAACATGTAATATAATCAATCAAATAGTGTCATATCTGTCATATCAGATGTATGCAACACTAATTAGTCTTAGAAACTAAGTTTTATTGAAGCACGCACCAACTAAATGCTTGGATTTTACATCTTAAGTGGACTTTATAGCTTAACGCCTTTTTTCTACATAGCTTTGTGCATGTATGAGCCGAAAGTTCATTCGTTCCTATGGAAACCTCCTTTTTTCTGTCCGTAATTTGCCTAGAGTATGTTTACAAAATTGTACTTTTCAAACAGGAGTGTCAGTCCAGGTTTTTACCCGTAGAAAAATATACATTCTGTCTTCTTTTTGCTCCTTTCAACCTCCGTCTCCACCAGATATATGACATTATAATGCACTGAGTACAGGTATCATAGCTTGGACTGCAACCAATGAATTCATCTCCAAAACCATGTTACTGTTTATGCAATTTATCAGTCCAAGGCAACATTATTTCATCAACAAATGTGTTTTCATCACAACAACAGAATCACTTTAAGACACTGAGGGGGGGGAATTGCATTTATTTATGGAAAGCAAGCTTTAGTGTTAGACTTGAGACACAAATAGTAATGTATCCCTATTCCTGGGAGATGGAGGGAGTTGAGAGAGGAGAGGAGGAAGATACAGAACAAAAAGGGGGGAGAGATAAAAGGATGAGAGCGAAGGGAGAGGAGAGGGAGATGAAAGCAGCAGGCACAGCAGCGTCATTAAAATAATCATGTATAATTGAAGGAACGTTTCCATGGCTGACTTGCTGCTGGGAATCAAAGGCTCACACTCGAGAACAGAAGGCGAACAGCTACCTTACTCTGACTTCTTGAAACTAGTGTCAAGGTAACATCACCGGTGATGTACCGGCACATAAAAACACCCAGGTAGTGATTGTCAGGAGGCAAATAAACCACCAAAAACAAGCAAAAAACACTTATTGTTCCACTTTCACGACAGTATCTTCAAATGACAGGTATCACAGGTTGACGATGACGGTATTTCATCCACAAAAACATATCCTGAGTTGGTTTTTTTTTTATGCTGCAGAGCTCTATTCCAGTCACGCAACAGTTGGCTGCAACAGCGCATGGAACAGATATAGTGTGATTTCAGTAACCAGGTCTCATTTGTGATCATTACGGCGTCTTCGGGGCGTACGCTTCAAACAAAGTGTTTGTCATCCAACAGCAGCTGGTGCTCTCTTTCTGACAACAGAATTGGGGTGGCGGTGACAGTTTTTGTAACTTATCCAAATGTGACAGTCACTCCTACTTGGTCAGGTGTGTGGAGACGGAGTTTAATCTCTTTCTTTTGTCACTTTTTAGGTCAACAACTGAATGCACCACCATGAGACTGACACTTTTAAAGACATTAGTTTCTGTTGGGCAACGTGTTGTACAAACTAGCTTGTATATGAAGCATACTGGGACCTTTAATGCCCTGTTCAGACCTGGCATTAACGTGCGTCTTGGGTGAGCCGATCACAAGTGGACAGCTCAGGAGTGAATGCTCCCGAGATGCATTGAGATCCGATCGCTCGGACCACATTCGGAGGTTGTCCGGGCCGCATTTCTGGCCACATTCTTTTAGCAGTGTGTACGCAAATGTGTCCTGAACAGCTTGTGTAGCCGAGGGTTACATATAAGGGATAATGTACAGTGCGCAACCCAATGCAGAGGGGTCTTGCATCGCCCTGAAGGGGTTTATTTCACAACAATGAACCGCTAAATGTACATTTTCCCGCTTATTACACGGCTACTTACTTAAGAAATCAATAATTTGACACAAAAATGGCCCGCCAGAGTCCGAACATCAGAACTGCATCCATATCAACGGTCTGTTAAACAGTCAGGTATCCACATGTTGTCCTGAGCGGTATACAATAACATGTAGGATATTACTGCCGCCAGTTAAAAACAACAACGCATTTAGTCGGTGAGAGCCGTCCACCGGATCACCCAGGACGCATGTTAATGCCAGCTCTCCCATCATGCATGGTACCTAAGGACTATCACAGCTTCAGGTATTTCACAATATTGATATGGATATTTTCCAATTTCAATAAAGCACATCATAATATGGCAAAACTATAAAATGATCCCATGTTGGCCAGGATCCTTAAACGAGGTTTCACATCGAGCCATGTCACCTAAAATGCCATTTCCAGTGTTACTATTAGTGTAATTTGCTCTCTAAATAATTGTTATCTGGCGTGGCGGTACAGATGCATTACAGCGGTGGTTTTAGCATTTCCTGCCAAGTCCAGCACTTTCAATAAAACAGAAAAATCCCCAGCTGTGATTATCACTTGGATCCAAAGTGGTGTTTAAATGTCAGAAAGTAATGATTACATGCCTGTGACATTATGCCTTATGGAGGATAATTAGCATACATATACTGTGTGTAACTCTTCACCTCGTCTTTAAGTGGAACAAAATGTGGAGCTTCTAGTCCTGCAGGCCTGTAATTCAGCTGACCATGACTGAATATTAGCTGCTCACCGGGGGGCTTCAATTTGCTGAAGCTTAAGCTTTTTTAAAGCTCCCGCATATCATTTACCTGCAGCACATATAAAACCTACTTATACGTCTGGGAGAAGCATGACTGACAAGATGTTATTCACTTAGGCTTGTTTGTGGAGAGCAGATTTTCAGGTGACCGTTTCTGAGAAGCGTGTGGGAGTTTAGTTCATCTGAGAGATGTAGAAAGTTTAGACAAAACACAAGGAGGTGAGGAGCTCAACCGTGTCTGTGAATAATGCCGTCTTTACTCAGTGTGCGAAACCTATTTCTCTCCTTTCCTGATGTTATTAGTATTGATTTTGTTGCTCTCTGTATGCAGAGCCGAGCTTCACTTCGCTCTTCACTGTAACTATCGATCCGATATCGAAACAGTTAATAAGAGCTTTACGTGGCATCCTCATTCCGCCGTCTAATTCTCTTCCCCCGTCTCCAGGTGATTTACGCCCTCAACACCAAGAACGACGAGCACGAGGAGGAAATCGAGTCTCTGAAGGAAGCCCACGAGGACGAGGTATGAACACAGCGGAGCAACTCTGATTATACAGAGCGCAAGGTCACTATCCATCATCTTAGTAGTTAACACAAACACACGCTGTAATTTCATTAGTTTCTTTGGAGGAATTTGGTGAAGTGACATCCTGAGTGAGGGTTTTTATTTCAGTGAGTGGCAGCGTGCTGCAGTGGGAGTAGAGGGGCAGTGGGCGATCCTGTCACACTGCAATTTTGGTGTCAAGACTGACCGTATTTTAGCTGTCTGCAGGGAGCAGGTCGATGCTGCACTGGGCATGGTGCACCCTTGTTTTTGTCGTATTACAGGGGGATGGTGCTCCCACATAGGCCTCTCCAAAATCACACAAACCCAGTTTATTCATGCATGCTGGTCTGTCTCACCTCCATTTAAGATTAACCTCTTTTACCCGAGGAACCCGGTACTGAGTTGATTTCAATATTTGAATTACAAAATCAACGCACGAGAAATAGTGTTTTTACTTTATAATATTATTGACCGTTTTTATATTGAATTGACTTTGGATTCTTTTTTTGTTATCTTATTTACATTGTTATTGATCTTATTTGTTATTATCTACTTGATCATGTTTCATTATTATAGTAAAACTACTCCATTTGGAGTCAAAATTATCCAATTTAGTTGTTTTTAATTGATTTTATACTGTGCACAATGGTAGAATATGATGATGCACAGGGTGAATGTCATCGCCAAAGGCTCCATTGTGTGCACATAGCCTCTTGTAGTGGATATCAGTAGTATTTTAGAGTCAGATTCCCGTTCAAGAGGCAGAAAACCCATTTGGCACACTTTGGGTATCCAAGTGGCGAAATGGAGAGTCCTCCTGGTCCTCTCCTGACTAAAACCTTTGTAGAATCTATGTGCTTTGTGTTTTTTATATCTACTTTGGCACAGTTATAGTCAAGGTGAGTGGATTAAGTGGCATCTCTGTGCATGGCGTCATTGCTATAATGGTGTCTAATCTAGAACACATTTTAGGAGAGAATAAAAATGCAAATTTTTCCTTTGGTTCATCACAATTTACTCAGGCATAGTAACAGATCACAATGTTACTCACACTGGGGATGAATCCTCTGAGGTCTTACCTATCCATAGAGACCAAGATCATCCATATAGACCTGGTAGTTGTGGAGCTATTCTTGTCTAAGTCACTGTCATTATATTGGCGTTTTTCCTCCACAAGCCTCCAGAACATCTCGGATCCTTTACTGGAGGAATGAACACCATCATCCAAAAGACAATCCCTCATACCACATTGCTCCCAAATCTCCTTTAGGTGTTCAGATGGGTTGAGATGTGGTGACTGAAGGCAATATGATTCACATCATTTCCATACTCCTGGCGCCCTATTTAGGAGCATCTGCATTCATTACGCTCCGTCACTCATTCATACAGCTATTTCCTTTCATTTGTCACGGGGACGTATGTGCTCCATCTGCAAGTCTGTAATTTGTGTGATGCGCATTACCAAAGTGTGATTACCCATGTCATATTGCTGCTCGCTACCTTGAATACATCTTGTTCAACTACCACCAGACTGCTGCAGCTGCTGCTAATGCAAAAAAAAAAAATACAAGTTGTGCTTTTTAATTCAATATACAGTTGATTTTTCTGGACTGGTTTCACAGAAATAGAGAAAAAGTCTGGCTGTAGATCAAAAACCAGGATCTCCAACTACAGTTTGTTTAAGGACTAAGCCGATATGGTTGTTAATTCCACTCCTTTCACAGAGAAGTGCTCTTTAATTTGTGTTGCTTTCAACATTTGGAGACAACAGTTGTGCTGCCTTATTTCTACATTTTCCCACCCACTCTGTACGTGGGTTTTGGAAATCCTCTTCATGTTGTAATGGAGCAAAATAGCTCAGTGTCATCACATTGTATTGCCAAACCAGCTGCATACATTCAGTCTTCAGTTTTCAAGGTGTTGACTGTTTTTGTTTTCCGCTGCTCAGGTGCAACACATTGTGACCGAAACCAGAGACAAGATCATGCAGTACAAGAGCAAGATGGTGGATGAGGCGGACCTGAGGCGGCGG
The DNA here is from genome assembly GCA_916701665.1 of Sebastiscus tertius. Taxonomy (NCBI): domain Eukaryota; kingdom Metazoa; phylum Chordata; class Actinopteri; order Perciformes; family Sebastidae; genus Sebastiscus; species Sebastiscus tertius. The sequence goes on along the minus strand of CAKAOH010033434.1, from coordinate 9,522 downwards.
CTGGCCAGTCTGGAAGAATCCGTCGAGCTCCACGAACACATGAAGAGACAGGTCGTTCACTGCTGCCGGCCACCACGTTTGATTGTGTTTAGTGAGGTTTTGTTTTGTTTGTAGAGCTTCACAGATGCACACATTGAACCATGTTGTGTCATAGTTCTGCAGCCGCCTTTTAATGAATTCAATTAATTTAAATCTGCATGGCATCTGATAATCTTGTGATTAAAATATAGCAGTGATTGCATGAAATTGCAGCTGTACATTTGTGTAATCTATTGCAGTTTGCTTTTATTTTTTTACATTTGAATTGAAATAATGTAACGCAGCTGTTGTGATGTTTTGTCGCCTGTCAGGCTTTAGCAGAGTTTGAGATGTACAGACAGAGAATGGAGGATTCGCAGCTCTGCACCGAGGCCCAGCACACACAGAGAGTGGTTTCTATGAGCAGAGAGGTAAGGCTTTACTCACACCTACACACACACACACACACACGATCACACACACGATCACACGGCCTGTTAAAAGACTATGTTCTGCTGTTTTTGCACTGGGAGAATGGAGATGCTTTGACTCTGTTTAATGCTGATAAAACATACACATTATCGACTATCCTCAGTTTTGAGTTGAACAAATAGTTGTACAGTATTGTGGGAAGGAGGCTAAATAACGCTCCAAACTTGGGTTCAATTTTGACGAGGAAAAACTGGCATGGCCATTTTCAAAGGGGTCCCTTGACCTTTGACCTCAAGATATGTGAATGAAAATGGGTTCTATGGGTACCCACGAGTCTTCCCTTTACAGACATGCCCACTTTATGATAAACAGAGTATTAAATACTTGACAAATCTCCCTTTAAGGTATATTTACAACAGATAAAAAATGTGCGATTAATTTGTGATCAATCACGATTAAATATTTAATCGATTGACAGCCCTAGTCATAACACAAAGCAGAAACGTGCCGCTTGTTTCCACCGGCTTTATCACAATTCTGAACTGTTATACGCCATTGAAATGGTAACGCTGTGTCTAATATATGTATACCACTTTTTACAAACAAAAACAAATTATATATATTTTGAAATAATTCTCATATTTGCATATAGCTCATATTAGTGGGCAAAAGTTTGACCTTGGGGGTGTTGTGAGATCTAATCACCTCTGTAAAGCATCAGCATTTTGTTTAGATGTAACTAGCGTGGTGGATTGCTTGGCCAGAGCAGCTCATCGCTCATTGACTCCAGGGAGTCAATAAAAGAGTTTGGTTCTAACGTTAATATACACAGCAGCAGAAGTGAACTGCACTCAATGAGCTGCGGCCTGTAAAGACCCGCTACAGACAACATGCTCGACTCCACAGAGCCCTGAAGCCCCGCCCCCGCTGCTGCACAGAGCCTGTTCACTTCTTTATTCAAAGTTTATTAATATTGAACATTTCGCGTGTCCAAAGTGCACCAAATTATACAAAGCACTCCATGGGGTCCCTAGCAATACACCCGCCAACACACACACACACACACACACGCATACATACAGATTCCTTGCTTTATAGTTAGATATAGCTTAGTCTCATTCTCCTCCTCTTCTGCTATCTGCGCTATCTATTTTGCAAGGGCACCGTCGCTGCATCCTGAGCTTAGTGTCGCCCAAGATGATTTGGATTGGTTTAAAGAAACACAAACAAGCCAGAGGGTTTTTCCTCTACACCAGAATGATAATGTGTGCAGCCAGACCTTTCTTTCTTTCTTTGGAGATAGGTCTGGCTATGGAAGACTAGACTTTTAGCTATGCAATAATCCAATAAGCATTTCAACATTGTAAAAAGAGGTAGGATAACTTAATATCAATCCAATATAAATACATATATATCATGTCATGTATCACATCATGCCATCATATGTCATCATCTCCGCCTGCTTCTGTAGAGTCTGATGGCAGTGGGCATAAATGAACTCCTGATGTGTATTTAGCTGTGATGAGCTGGTGGCTGAATGAGCTCCGCTCATCATCAGTTCATCTATGATGGGATTCGGTGTATGTTAGCGTTGGTGTTGTCTTCCTCTCTGCCACTGCCTTCACACTGTCCACCTCCAGCTTTACCAACCTGCTGTCTGCTGCCATCACATGACATCACATCCCATTTTTGTATATTTTATTCCACCTCATGTCTGTCAGATCTTTCGATGTTACAGTCGTTTCAACACGTTAGAGAAGCTGCAAGCATTTGTTCTGCCACTGAGAGAAATAACAAATAAGTATAATGACAGAAAAAGGTAATAGAATTAAATATTTTGCATTTTTCCAATTATTCCAGAGGGATTTTCAAGAGGTGCTGTGAGCATTTAGCTTGGCACAGGTTGAGACGGAGTAGGCAATAACACACAAACGATTCAAACAGACTAGACTATGTCTCGTGGTTTCAATAGGTGGAGGAGATGCGTCGGGATTTTGAGGAGAAGCTGCGGGCGTTCAGCCAGACTCAGGCCCAGTTTGAGGCGGATAAGCGGCGAGCGCTGGAGGAGCTGAGGGCCACCCACCGCCAGGAGGTGGAGGAACTCCTCAACAACCAGCAGAACCAGAGCGCCACGTCCACCGAAGACCAGGAGAAACTGGCCGAGCTCCATAGACAAGAGGTGGGCTAAGATCGAGAGAGGAAGGAAGATAGATGTGTTATCTTTGGCTTTTGTGGAGAGTTTACACAGCAAGTTACTTGATGGGGTAATTGCTGTTTTGGTTGGCATTAAAAATCGAAAAAAATAGGGTTGTTTTGTCGGTGGAGTTGGCTTATGAGTATAAAATAAACCTGCAGTGGTTATAATCTAGCCATGGACCTTTGTTGCATGTCATCCCCTTGTTTTATTCCCATTTTTCCTTTTTCCTCTCAGCTGTTTAATATCCAATATAAAAGATAATCCTTTAAAAACAACGGTTGAGATGTGCAAAATATTGCAGTTTGAATGTATTTTGGCAGCTATGAGACAAAAAAACAAAGACTTGCTCTTCATTTCTCTCTGTGTAGGTGGAGGCGTTGATGGAGAGGGTGGAGGAGATAACGAAGGATAAGGTGCGTCTGCTGGAGGAGTACGAGGCCAAGCTGGGCAAGGCTCAGGAGTATTATGAGAGGGAGCTGGAGGCCATGAGGAGAACACACCAGCTCACCACTGAGAACCTGCTGGCCTGGAAAAGGACCGAGGTAGAACAACAACATCGGTTGCCGTATATATATCTTTAGCTGCTAAATGCTCCACCTAACTGTCCGCTGCATGCCGGGAATGTCTTCATGTCTTCATGTCGCAGAGTGACTGACGTCATTCTTGACTCACGTGCAGGTTGAGCTTCGTAAGGAGTTCCAGGCGCAGGAAGCGGCGCTGCAACGCTCGTTGTCCAAGCTGAGGAGCGAGCTCCAGAAAGCACAGGAGGAGGCCAGAGAGAACCGAGACAGGACCAACAGACTGCAGACATCGCTGGCCAACGCAGAGGGAACTATCAAGGTTTGTGTATTAATAGCCCTAGGACAGGTGTAACAGGCACCGCAGCATTTTTCTTAACCAAAAAACAATCAATAGTTCTCTTCATTTTGAATTACCGGTGTGTTTTAAGGTTGCGATGTCGCTCGAGGAGGAGTACAGGGCGCCGTTTCACACATACACGCACAAATCGAGACACACCTGCTAAATGTCAGGCGCACCGGTGCGACCAATGAAAATGTTTTATCGCACTTGACAGATCTTCTGTCGCACTCTGGAACCCTGCAGACACAATGAATGGATGAACATGATGCATTTCTCTTTAGGCACACTGATTTGTTCATAACCACATGGAAATAGTGCTAAGCTCTGTGACTACCGCTGCTCATTGCATTTCTTATTGCATTTACAGTGTTCCAACCGAAGCACAAACAGTACGAGAGTCTTCTTTTGGTTGACTGTGGGTAGGAAAGTGGGCTAAATTGGATGAAAAACAGTTGCAGAAAACAAAGACAAAAGCGAAAGCCTCAGGGCGACGACGGTTTTCAAGAATCTCAGTGTGGTGGGAAATCCAATGTGGTGTGCACTGATGATCCTGCAGGCAAATGTGCAGAGTCTGAATAGCTGGGTAGCTTTATGCGACTCCAGGCTGTGGTGGGAGAGAGATGACTGGGTTTTTTTAAAATGGATTGCTGTGGTGTAATTGTGAATGCATCTCTGTGTGTGTGCTGCAGAACCTGCACAAGCAGCTGGAAGAGGCCATCCAGGACGGAGAGATCTGGGTGATGCAGCTGAAGGACACCGAGTATGAACTAGAGGGCAGCAGGGAGCGAGTTCAACAGCAGGCAACTGAAATCCTCCATAAAGCCAGTAAGATGCTCCTCTACCTATTGCCTTTCACAGTGAGCTTTGCACAGATGTTTTACACATCTGTTAAAGGAGAATTCAGCTATTTGTCAGCCTGGGGCTTTTTCTCATATTTTGTCCATTATGATGTCATAGTAACATTTTAGTCACCACCTCATTGTAGAGATTCAGAGAGTCTCAAATTCAGAAAGTAGTCCCCTGTAAATTGTACTGATTTGTTTATGTTAACATGAGGCTGACGCTCACTTTCGATTTAGCTTCTTGTGTGCACCGTAGAGAAGGTGTAGCAAATGTTTTCAAGTGCAAAAATAAAAGGGCACACAGCGTGCAGTTGTCCTGCTAAGAGAAACTCCAGCTGTGGGTAATTGTAAACACGAATATCAAGAAACTCTGTGTATGTAGCGACAATTTTGAAAGGAATAACTACCCACGACTTTAAAACTGTTTAGATTCACCACTAAAAGGTTCCTTTAGCCCACTGTTGTCTGCCTTTCCACCACGGTCTGAAGACCTGCGATTATTAGGCAAATTAGCGCATCATGCTGTCTCCCTCTTCTAATGTTACTGCTTGCCCTCGCGATCTCTGTCTCTGTTTTTCTCTCTATCTTTTTTTAATGAGTTGGGAAGCCGACAGCAGAGCCGAACTTTACTTTCAATGTTATCAAACAAAGAAAAATGTTCTCCCCTCGTCCTAAAATGGTCCTAAATTGATACTAGAGTACTTCCTTGTTTTATGAATGAAGCGGTACAGTTGAAGCAGCGGCGCTGTGTACGTTTGACCAATCAGCGACGATCATCCCTGCAAACTCTACCCTGAAAGTTCCTGTACTTTCAGAAAGTACTAACCCCAGAACAGGGCCTTTATTGGGGGGTAAAAAGACCCCACAAAATGTCCCTGGAACTTAATTTAGACCCTGGTCCCTGCGGTGGAAACGCAATGAGTTCCCCAAAAGGTTCTTAGTATCGGGGAAAAGTTCCTGTGGTGGAAACGGGGCAATTGTGAAACTGAGAAACCGTTCAAGAGCCTGATTTCCACTCCAGTAGTTACTCATAAATAAATGGAGACACACACTTAATTAACCTAACTGAACATCAGTAATACTGTCTGCTCTGCCAGTCTTTAGAAGAAGCGCAGTTTCCTGGATTGTGTCACAACAGCAAGGGCCAGACAACTAATTATATAACCCTGATATTTAAAATGAAATATTGATATCACGTTAATAATACACATCTGATGATATCGTGTAAATAATCCATCCAGCGCCTCTTAAATCATTTGTGTCTTTCCTTTGACTTTCTTTGTACAGTTATTTTACAGACTCTCTCTCCACCTCCACACACTCGTTTTTAAAGTGTCTGCCAAATCTGCCAAAAAAGGAGACAAAAAGCACAATAAACAATTTAAAGATGAATTCTTTTGGCAACAATAATCGTGTAGTGAAAAGCTGATATCGTAACATCTCCACTTCATCACATCACACCCGGATCACTCTAGAAATCTTTGTGTATGCTGGTCTGAAGTGTGTGTGTGAGGTGTGCACATTCTCTGTTTTTTAGAAATACTCATTCATGTGTGGGGAAATGCTGAATATGCATCATTTAAACATGTGGTCTAGGTTGGATTATAAACACTTTTACTTGGAATCTATTCCTTGACTCGGAGGAGCAAGCTCTGTTAACACATCCTTTGGATCATAAGACACCTACATGGAACCTTTTTGCCATAAATCAGAGTAAGAGCCCCCTCAAATTAAGTCTGATTTGTTTGGGAAGAAGTTTGACTCCATTTGAAAGCTCTGGATTCAAATAATATATTCAAAAAAAGGAACGTTTGTCATGTAAACTCTCTTGAGACCACTTTCACTTTTTGGAACATCTGCTCTCTTTCTGCCCACTCAGTTTCAGTCAAAAAACGCACCACACTACTTTCCCTTCCCATTTACCAGTTCTCCACCAGCAGCCTGTATTTCTCACGGGTACTTTTGAATAGCTGGTACTTTTGTTTGATTGCCTGTGGTGGAGATTTGACTCAGTGTGTTGAACAGATCCGAACTGTTCTGATCGCTGAGTGTGGTGCCTCTTTGACACTCTTTTGATTTGACTGTTCCCAGGTCAGATCGGCTCCTTACAGGCCACCCAGATGTCCCACGAGGCGACCATCAGGAACCTGGACCAGGAGCAGAGCCGGCTGAAGGAGAAGATCAGCCGTCTGGAGGAGGAGAGGGAGGCTGTGCTCAACCAGAGCCAGGCCTCCAATGAACAGCACAAACAACAAGTGTTGAAGCTAGAACAGGTACCGTTAACCCCTTCCTTAATCCCAGTCCAGTCTGAGGGGGGGGGGGGGACAGGTCATTAATCATATAAAGCGTCCTCTGCTTCTCCTCAGTCTCTGCGCGAGGAGCACCAGGGTTACGAGAAGGAGCTGTGCCGGCTGAGAGCGCACTACGAGGAGGAGATGCATCGCTTCAAGGAGGCGCAGGTCAGAGCGCTGGAGGAGCTAGAGGGGAAACACGAGGCCATGAAGGAGGAGGCCCAGCAGGAGAAAGACGAGGAGAAGCAAATACTCATGGCGGTAAGTCCAATGTTAGGATTTACGTGGGAACTAAACTTGAATCCAATTTGAGTTTATGTGATAAAAGTACGTTTGAATTTAAAAAGAAATAAAGAAAATAGTTACTAGAAGAATAAAAAGGAGGAAAAGATCAAGAATAAAAGAAAAAAAGAAAGTAGGCTACCATGATAGTGCGCATACATATATACATTTAACGTATGTAGTAATTTATTGTTGTAAAAATAAACACTGACGGCTGTGTTTCTCTTTGTTACCATATGGCTGAATCTGTTAAACCCGCCGTCAATCACTGCGAAAAAATCACAAGCTCAGCTCGAGTTGCTCTCTTGTGGTCTAAGATATGTGGACCAAGGAAATCATATTCTTTGTTTACCCCTTTTATGAAAGTAGACATCTTTATCAACCTTATATATAAATCCCACGGTGGTAAAACATGAAAAAAGGCCACCATATTCATATAGAAACAGTAATTACATCCTTGAGTGTTGCTCTCAGGGTTTTTGTATCTCTCTCGTTTCAGTGCAGCACCGTCAGCAATTAAATTCCCTCCTCGGAGCAAACGGCCTCAGTCGTTTAAGAAATATGTATCCCTGAGAAACGAGCAGCTCCCTCCACTGACTGCACACACTTAATTAGGTCAACATTAAGACTAAGACGTGCAAACAACATCACTCTCTCTGCGTGTTTCCCTCTGCGGCTTTCAATCTGTCACGTCCTTTTTCTTTTTTCCACTCCTCATCCTCTCTACGCTCTCTGTACAAATGACCTTCTCGCCAACAACGACAGATCAAATGACTCTGTTTAAATTAATTTACCCTGATTCATTAACCGCAACAGCATTACATTACCAACAACAAATGCTTGTATGCAGCTCACGAGGACTGGACTGTTTCTTCTTACTAGTCTACTATTTATTTTGAAGCCTCTAAACCGCCATGGGCTTACTCGCATCAAGCTGTGACCATTCAAGCTGTGCTGTATGAAAGCCAGTCAGCACCGTAGGAACAGGAATGTAGGAGAGAAACTAAACCTGAAAGAGATTCAGTTACAGACTACAAAACTACTAAGAACTGAGCACGGTTCATTCTCAGGGGAAAAGGTTCCAAGCGAGCTGAGCCGACACTAGAAGGTGGAGTATAAACACTGCAGACCACTGACTGGTCAGAGAGAACCGCCTCTAGCGTTATAAGGGATATCCTGCACAAACCAAACCCACCATTTTTAAACAGCCAGGCTACCGTCAATAGCGGACGTTATTTTTTTATTCACTCAACCCAGATTTTAGAAAATAGCAGCCTGCAAAACTACACCGTACATCACGGACTACACGACGGCATACGCTACATACAATGCGGTCTACGCTACGTACACTATGGCCTAAGCTACAGTATGTACACTACGTCCTAGGCTATGTACACCACAGCCTGGGCTACGTACACTATGGTCTACGCTACGGCCTACTCTACGTACACTACGGTATACGCTACGTACACTACGGCCTACTCTACGTACACTACCGTATACGCTACGTACACTACAGCCTACACTACGTATACTACGGCCTACGCTACGAACACTGCGACCTACACTACGTACTACTCTATGACCTGCGCTACATATTCTTCGGCCTGCCCTACGTACACTACGGTATACGCTACGTACACTATGGCCTACTCTACGTACACTACCGTATACGCTACGTACACTACAGCCTACACTACGTATACTACGGCCTACGCTACGAACACTGCGACCTACACTACGTACTACTCTATGACCTGCGCTACATATTCTTCGGCCTGCCCTACGTACACTACGGTATACGCTACGTACACTATGGCCTACTCTACGTACACTACCGTATACGCTACGTACACTACAGCCTACACTACGTATACTACGGCCTACGCTACGAACACTGCGACCTACACTACGTACTACTCTATGACCTGCGCTACATATTCTTCGGCCTGCCCTACGTACACTACGGTATACGCTACGTACACTATGGCCTACTCTACGTACACTACCGTATACGCTACGTACACTACAGCCTACACTACGTATACTACGGCCTACGCTACGAACACTGCGACCTACACTACGTACTACTCTATGACCTGCGCTACATATTCTTCGGCCTGCCCTACGTACACTACGGTATACGCTACGTACACTATGGCCTACTCTACGTACACTACCGTATACGCTACGTACACTACAGCCTACACTACGTATACTACGGCCTACGCTACGAACACTGCGACCTACACTACGTACTACTCTATGACCTGCGCTACATATTCTTCGGCCTGCCCTACGTACACTACGGTATACGCTACGTACACTATGGCCTACTCTACGTACACTACCGTATACGCTACGTACACTACAGCCTACACTACGTATACTACGGCCTACGCTACGAACACTGCGACCTACACTACGTACTACTCTATGACCTGCGCTACATATTCTTCGGCCTGCCCTACGTACACTACGGTATACGCTACGTACACTATGGCCTACTCTACGTACACTACCGTATACGCTACGTACACTACAGCCTACACTACGTATACTACGGCCTACGCTACGAACACTGCGACCTACACTACGT
>CAKAOH010033433.1:0-12118 GCA_916701665.1 Sebastiscus tertius | reverse complement strand
CTGATTTAGTGTTAAATTTAACCTTTTTTTTTTTTACCACTAATCCCTCCAAAATACCACATTAAGACACCAAGACCTTGAGGAACACCATAAGAAGAGCTACGCTGTGATTTGGATTTAAAAACTTTTGACATTTGGAGATTTCTGCAAATATTGCATTTTTTGGTGATTAGATGGCGAGCGCTTCTGTTCTGGAAACTGCTCAGAAACCTCCTTATTGACAATACACCTAGGAAAGCCACACATCCTCTGAATGCTCTAGGTCTCTAGTTTGTGACTGTAAAGTATTATGAGGCTGTGATTATCCTAGAGGTCCCAACAGCATCGGAGTGTTAAGGGGTTGATGAGACAAAGAGAGAAGGATGGACAGTTAAAGAGAAACAAAGATGAGAGAGATACAGAGAAGCAACAAACGTAAAACAGACAGAAAAAAAAGGATGCAAGAGGAGGTGAAGTAGAGGTGAGGAAGAGAAGGAAAGAGCAAGAGGGTAAGGAACGACCAGGTAAGACAAAAATAGAGCAGAAACAGACAAGAAGGCTGATGAAGGAGAGAGTGAGAGGAGAGAGGAGAACGAGAGAAGCAGGAGGAATGCAAGAAGAGGAGCAGGAGGTGTTCTGGTTGGCTGCAACTAAATGAGACGTTTCGTTAGATACCATACAGACGCATTTCCTCTGGCACTCCTCCTTCTTCTTCTCTTCCTCCTCTTCCCTCCCTCATCCACCTCTTTTAGGGCAGACAGGAAGAGCTTCTACTCTCCTTTCTGACCTTCTTATTCCAAACATTTCTGTCCATTTACTTCAGAAAAAGAGTCCTGGGCGTACACAGCTGCTGTCAGAGGAATATCCCTCCCGTCTGAATCATGTTTCTGGGAAGGAAGAAAACCTCACCTTGTTTTCTGATTGGCAGCCGGACATTTTTGAAATTTTTTAAAGTTCTTTGCGCTTTGTACCTCAGCTGGATAATCACATAATCTAGGCTAATGTGACAGATGACATATGGGTCTTAGGTCATTTGGTGTTCTGTTACATATTTCAATGTTTCATGCAGCACAGATGAGTGTCTTTTGACTACTGGGATGTAGATGTAGAGAAAGGGGAGTGTAAAATGGGGATCATTACTGCAGAGTACATTTTCTTTGCAGTCACAGGGTTTCCTGATTTACCTGTAACCCCAATTCAACGGGGGACAAGGAGGACATGTCTCCCTTACATTTGTCCACTCACTTTTATAGTTTGAATGCTACAATCTCTCTCAACAGTGTCCTCTTACTGTCCAGCTGTGGCAATCCAGATGACAGAAGCTCTGATACGCCCTTCTAGACCACCTACGACTGATATCATGAGCTCACAGGAATATTAAGCTTTGGGAGCGGCAGCGAGCGCTTTATGGACTCTTTGCTTTTGGTGTTTTGTCCCTTTAACAACATAGAAGTTGTACGTAGACTTTTTGACAGTTGGATTGTAGCCCAATATGGAAGTGAAAGCAGCGCTCTGTTTTTTAAATGTGAAATTGCAATAAAAAAAAAGCTTGTTTCAATAGGACAATAGGAAGAAGTTCTGCTTGGACGGAAATATTGACACAAACGTGCCATGGGAATTTCAAAATAAAGGCGTGCCTTAAAGACATATCAATGTTTTCACTTTGCATCGATGATATTGGATCGTTGATCATTGATTCATATAGTTACACCCCTAAGGGGCAGTAGGAGTGGCAGATACAGTGCAGGATGAATGTTAGAATACAGAGTTTGACTTTGGATGAAGCAACAAACTAAATCCTTTACTCCTCCTCTTCTACCTCTCCTCTCTCTGTCTCCCTCCTCCTCTTTCTCCTCCTTCTCCCTTTAACCCTTCTCTCTCCTCCCTTAATCCAGCTTTTCCTCCTTCTGTGGCTTTATTCTTGTCCATGACATTCCTGAGATTTATCCCACTCAAAGGACACTCTCTGAGAGTAGGAACTGCATTCACCTGGAATGACCTCACCTGAGTGGTCACAGGAAAGGGATGAAGAGTGTGATGGGGCCGCTTCCTTTATAACACCACAAGTATTCACTTAAAGCAAAGTGAAAATAGGATTGTGGCTCCACTGGGAAGTTAAGAGTTAATGTTATGCCTTAAATTTTTTTTTTTTATTATCATTTTACTTTAATTTTTTTTCTTCTGTTAGCTTGTAAAAAAACAAACTTTTCTTTCATTACCGATGATTTTGTTTTGGTGAGTATTTAATCATGAATGATAGCCAAAACTACAAAAAGCTCAAAATTATAACAAACCAGAATTGTCCTTTAATAATAAAAAGAAAAGAAAAAAATGAGCTGATAAGTAAAAAAAAAACTGCGTCACCATCTCTCTCAGCATGTAGCCATGGCACTGTATTGGAGAGAGTGTTGTGTGTTCTGTAAATAGCTCATCAGTGCACCTGTTTGTTTTAATGTTGTGGACGTGACCCTGATTACTGCAAATTCACTTAATCCCATTTAAAATAACACACACGCACACACACTTACATACACAGTCCCCGGAGGCTCATCAACTGACCCTCTGAACCTATTCCTGTCTACAGTCTGTGTGTGTGTGTGTGTGTGTGTGTGTGTGTGTGTGTGAGAGTGTGCTGTAAAATATATTTTATGTACTGTTGTTTATGAAGACACAGATGTTTGTAAGTGTGTGTGAGGCTAGAAATAGACTTAGTGGTAATGAGAGGTTGAGGGGATTGATCAGGGCTATGGAAAACCTCTCTCTCTCACACACACACACACACACACACACACACACACACACACACACACACACACACACACACACACACACAGGTACACACTCTCAGAGTCTCTATGGGGTGAGAAATCTTTCGTGGTCTGACAGCAGCAAATGGAGGAGCTCTGTCAACACGGCTGTTTATACGGTGCCTCTACGGTCCTCTGCAGCAAACACACACACAAACACACACACACAGCTCACAGTATGACTCAGAGGCTGATTAAAGAGCAATATGTCATCCATTCACACTGACGCCTATTGTGACCTTGACCTCTTGTGTGTATTTGTGGTGCACTGTCTGTTCAAACACACACATACATCCACACCCCCACCCACACAAACACACATACCCACACACACTAACACACACAAACACACACACACACACACACACTAACATACAGCTTTAATGCTTAAATCATAAACAGGTACCACAGAACACACTCTTAGCGCAGAGCTGACAGGTGAGTGTTGAGTGGCGGAGAGTGAGTGTGTGATTGTGAATGTGTGTGTGTGTGTGTGTTGTGAGGTGTGTGTATTCCTCAGGGACCAGAAGTACTTAATGTATTTTAAAAGTTTTCAGAGTGTGTGTTTAAGCCACGGCTGTGTTTACTGAGCTGGCTGCAGATGGATAGACAGACACTGACATTTTAATGGCCTCCTATGTGTGTGTGTGTGTGTGTGTGTACCAGCTGTGGCGTGTCCTGCAGCAGCGGCAGCAGCGTGGCCTCCAGGATGGCCGTCTGGTCGTGGGTCAGGCCCTGCCACAGCGACAGCAGCAGCACCAGCAGGTGTGTGGCGCTCCGCAGACGGACAAATGCCTCCTCCAGCAGCGCCCGATTCTCCTCTGCAGCCTCCGCCAGCGCCATCACCTGGAGGAGGGAGGAGGGAGGAGTCAGTGAACGTCTCTCCTAAAAATCACACTGATCACCACCGTAGTCAGTGCTTCTTAAAATGACCTTGGTAACAAAAGTTGACAAAACAATCTCCATTCCAGGTGAAGAATAACTGAATAAAAGGGCTGACACTTACTATCTTGTTCATATAAGGGAAGTAAAGACGTTAACTCATGGTGTTTTTAAAGCCTGGGGAAGTCCCCGTGCATTTTGCAGAAGAAAGGATGACAGCTGTTTTCTGCTCTTGTAGCCCTCGGTTCTCAGACATTAACTAACAAGATGAAACAGGTGTTCTCAACAAGGAGTATCAAAGTTTAGAAGAAGCAGCGCACTTAAATGCGCTGCATAGACGCAGAGTGGGTATTCTATAGAGTATTCCCTCGAGGCCATTTCACTGATTACAGACTCAAAGAAACGTTGCAATTGTCCCCTCATTACATAAGAATAAGGCAATTATCATTAAATATATTACAAACACAATAAATGATTGTATTGGAAAGTGCAGCATCTGACAAATCATGAATCATCTCTTGGTTCTCTGAAAGTCTGGGCGTCTACGACACACCGTTTATCCCAGAAGACGAAGAGTGTCGACTGCACAACCTGTGTAAACATTTTTATGAGCATCAATTCCACAGCTCCTTCATTACTGTCATAGCCTGTCATAGTCTGTCAGGTGGCTGATTTACTCTCATTTACATTAGTCTAAATTCAACCTGAACAACTTCATCAAAACATGTTGTTTTTTTTAAACATGTGGTCATCGGAGACTAAAATCCAACACGGTATTCACTGCTGTTACATCAAGACCTCACAACTCAAAGTTCTGTCTTCACACTGTGGGATTAACAGTTAAAGTAATGTGTGTGGAGAGAGTGTCAGGATCTCTGGCAGGTTACCAATGGAGCCAGAATCAAAAGATGTACCACATGTAAATTACCACACCTGAGATGAAGGTAATATTATCTCATTACATAGGAAAACTCCAAGAAGAGCTGGAAAACGTTGCTAGCGAGAGGAACGTCTGGAATTCCCTGCTAAGCCTGCTGCCCCCGTGACCCGGCCCCGGATAAGCGGAAGAAAATGGATGGATGGATGGATGGATAAGAAAACTGTGTGCGCACAGCTTTCATAAATTGGTCAAAGATTAAATAGAAAGTTAGTCTGTCTCTGGATCTTTACAATGGGCAGTTTGGACTATAAATGTAACAGCCTGTGTTTTTTTAACTCTTGATTTTTTTTTTTGTTGCCATGAGCAATTAACTTGGTGAGTATTATACAGTGCTTGAAGTGGAAAAAAGTAAGTGCCAGTACTAACTTACTTACTTAAATTACTCAAACACTTAATTTCTACATTGACTAAAATATACTAGGAGATATTGGGTTATGCATGTGTTATGGAAATACAACACAAGTTATAATAAATGTGAATCATCCTTTAAAGGAAACGATTGGTCGGCTGAGTGTTAGAGTTCCTCATTTGCCGCGCAAGTGCTCCTCTATGGGCACATTTCCACCAGATCCAGTGACGGATGGCATCTCAATGTTTCCATTAATTTCCCATTGAAAGCAAAAGAAGCAGTTGCCAAGTGCATGGTGGGAATGTTGCGATGAGTTGGAGAGGGTCTGTATTTGCATGAAGTTGAAAAATCTAAACTTCATGCAAATGAGCCCGTCCAGCATGATGCTTCCAGTTTACGAATCTTGCACCAAGCTGTCAAACTAGGCGGTCTAGATCTAAAATGAAACGAGATTCAGCAGTGGCACAGCCTGGCAAATGTTTTCAGAAGTAGATTTTGGTGGATTGTTTTGAAGGAATAACAGAAAGTTTATGAGCAGACCTGTTTGAAATGGCGAGCAGAAAACCAGGGATCAATCAGGTGCAATCCACGATAGGATACGTCACCGCTTGAACGGCCAGTTGAGTAGAGTAGCACGTCCCCTAGTGTCCTCGCAGGACCTGGTGGACATGTACCGCTGGATTTAACATTATAGACATGACCACTGACTGTTTGTGTAACAATTTAGCCGCAAGTTCAGAGGCTGACCATACACGGTCCAGTCATATACTCGGTTTTGATTTCTGTAGTTTGAAGATTAAACAGATTAGACCAAGATCATTCTCTTGATAGAGCACTGGCAATCCCATTTTCAGGCTGTTTAATTACAGATTTGCCCTTTTTTTAACTGAAAAAAACAGCTAAACTAAAAGGACAAAACACAGGAAAGTTCGATTAAACTGCTCACTATACGTTGGCTCTGAAAGCCTCCGCGAGCTTTGATGACTTCCCCTTATGTTCGGTTGGCTTCTGCAGCATTTTCATGCTCCTATCACATGTTTTTCCAAAAACTGTAGAGTTTGGAAACATGGAGAAGAGCAAACAGAAACTGAATACTGGCTTTGAAATGAAAACGAGGAAAACGCAGCACAAGTGGAGCTTAAGTTCTTCTGGGTTTCACTTAAGTACACAGCTCAGAACTGTTTAACAGAGAGCGAGTGAATGCACAAATGAGGTGTGGTGGGACCAGGTGAACTCTGACCTCCAGCCAGGGGTCAATCCCTCCATCCCTCCATCATTACAAGAACAGAGGAGTGGGGATGAGTGATGACAGAGCGAGACGGATGGTGACGAGGACAACAAGAAAGGACAAGCCGGACGAAGAGGAGGAGGGAAACGGGAGATGAAGAAGGAGGAGGAGGAGAGATGAACGGACAGAGAGAAAAAGAAGAGGTGAAAGCAGATCTGGGACTAATGGACGAGTGTGTGTTCAGATAAATGAGTGATCTGCAGGCCTGAGCGCCAACGTACGCCAGCGGTTTGTTTGACAAATGGATTCAACGCTCGCCATTTGATACTGAAAAAACAAAGATGGAAGACTCTTAAGTGAAGTGTGTGCGTGCGTATGTGTGTGTGTGTGTGTGTGTGTCGGGGTTAAGCAGCAATTGCCAAAGTAAGCCGTTTTGATTTGTGTAACACTAAACTACAAACATACTGTATAGGTACATGAGAATGAGTGCCTCCTCCTCTAAGACTTGCACGCAAAGATGTAAACAGTCAGAGCTAAAATCCCAATTCACTTCCCCTTGTTTCCGTGGTAACCTCAAAAAGTCCCCAGCTCTCAGTCATGGCTGAGGTCAACTATCGGTGCCGTGTCACTCTCACCTTGCAAGTAAGAAACACACACACACATATACACACACACTAATCAATGAACACGTAGTCCTTACAAATAACAGCATTTTCGACTTCTAGACTTGTGAGGACTTGATCTAATGCACTCTTCCTTTTTAATCTCTCATTTTCATGTGTTCTTTTAACTGTTTTATTCATTTTTCAATGATTTTTTTACCTGCTTACTTATAAGCACTTTGAATTGTTGATGTGTATGAATTATATAAATAAACTTTGCATTAATACATCCCTTAGCCCCTAAATCTAACCTTCACCACCACAATACATGTCTAACCACTATACGATACGAATAAGATTAAATATAATCTTGTGCCTTTTGAGATTGATACTTTTGGTTTGTTTTCTATTTGCACAAATTAAAACGGAGCAGGGTGACTGAACTCTAGCTCACCTGGTAGAGCGTGTGCATCATGTAGGCTGAGTCCTTGGCAGCGGGTTTGATTCTAACCTGTGGCCCTTTGTGTGTGTCATCCCCTCTCTCTCCCTTCTGTCACTCTCCAGCTGCTCTAATAAAGGCAATAAAAGCCCTCAAAAAATCATCTTTAAGAAAAAAATAAATAAATTAAAGCGGAACAAATAAAAAAAATTACTGAGGGGCATGTACGAAGGCTTGAATATATATTTTTCATCTCGAGAGCTGCCACTTTGACACGTCACTGATCTACTGTGCGCACAAATCCCTCCTCCTCCAGTTTATCTCAAATGACTTTAAAAATGTCACTATTTTTGTGGACTTCATTTAGCATATTCTGCATGTTCCCTTCGGCCCAGATGTCAAGCAAACATCAACAGTCCTCTCCCACTCATGTTACCATTCCAACCAGTCAACCAAGTTAACCAGTCGTTTGCCTCTGTCCATCTCAACAAATGTCTGCGTTTTGGTTCACTTCCTGCAACTTAGTCGGATTATGTTCTCACTGCAATCGAACCGCACTAGGGTTCACTTGGAAACAGTCCGAGACCACCTCTTGCAAGCGGTCTTGGACCGGTTGTTTTGGTCCGCACCAGAGTTTAATTACTGTGTTCTCAACTGCCCAAATGAACCGCACCAGATTTCGGTGTTGGCTTGTGAAAGCGCCCAACAAAGTCTTTATCCTCAGCCTTTCAAAAAAGTGAGGACCAAATAGGGCTGTGTATCATTCATTTTTAAGTATGGACCAAACTGTGGCCGTGGCATTGAGTATTGAAAGTTTGTACTGAATGCTCAGATTATTGGCTTGATCGCTTCAAGTTTTCATCACATACTTCTTGATCAAAATCAGGAAGCTCTGCTAACATTATACTACTTTTCAGGGGGCAAGTAAGTAAAACAAAGTATTTTAACATAGATGCAGTGAGCATTTTAGCACATTTTAAATAAATAAAAAAAAACAGAAATATTTGATTTCTCCAAAGAGATGTTTAAAAACAGCATCATTTTGGTATCAGTACTAAAATCATGTATCATATTGACACCACTATTGAAGTTTTTCAAACAATCCCCAGCCATATTACCAAAATGTGACTCTCAAGGTCTACAAACTGGTCCTCACAAAGATAGAAATACTACCTGAAACAGGCACATAAAATCCAGAACTCCACGTACATGAATTCTTGATATCTTCATACACAATTTCTACCATGCGACACACACACATACCAACTTCATCGCCCTCAAGACGTACACACACATACATGACCCCAACCACCCTCCCCGCGGGGTCTCTGAAAGTGTGTGTGTGTGTGTGTGTGTGTATTGATAAAAGGCTCCAGGTCCAGTGAAGGGCTCCATTGTTGGCAGCAGCTCAGCTCCACACACACTCTGATTGATGCCAGCTGAGAGAACACAAAGACACATTTAGCCTGGACACACACACACACACAGAGACTAGTGATATAAGAACATGCACAATATGTGAACTCAGGCTTGCACATGGGCTGATACAAACACACACACACACACACACACACACACACACACACACACACGGACCAGTGGTATAAGATCATGCACACGTTTGTGAGCCAAAGTTTGCACATGGGTTGCTAACTCGTGCTAACAGCAGTTCACCAGCAGCTGAACTGCTGGCGACCTTAAACAACCTGCAGTATAAGCTGCTGGGGTCGCGACCTCCTGACCTGTCAGCAATAAAGTCAGGACTCTACTCGACACAGTGTGATGTCACCAAGTCTCAACTGACAGAACTTTGTCATAGTGTGATGAAATATTGAGGATGAAAATATTCTTTCCATCCATCCTATATACCATCCCAAACACAGAGACCAACAGCTTCTAATGACGGCCAACATTTGACTTTATTCCTGGAGTTACAAACCACACACGTACACATACACAAACAGTCATGTTTGTATATTCATGCACAAATGCACCAAGGTATGCACACACACACACGTGCACCAAAGCCACAAGAAATGTACTGAAAAACACAAACAAAAATCACGGGCACCCTTATCTATGGAAATGCATGACTGAGAACACAAACACACACATATGCAAACTATGTGGCTGTGGTTGAATTTGAAGTAATTTTAGCTGGTGGAGTGAATGAGGTTGGGTTGCTTGTAGGAGCTTGTAGAAGAACCAATCAGAAAGCAGGAAAAGCTGAATATTAAAAAAAAATAAAAAAGTTTGAGGTGAGAGTTTGTTGCTGTGTGTTCACATTTGTTTCTCACATGGCACAAATTATTGCAATAACATCTCATCAAAGAGCATCAAAGTGGCAATAAATAAAAGTTAATAACAAGATTGTGGTAACAAGTACCACCCAGGATCTCAGTATGTTTGACTCCTGACACAATGATTGGTCCACTTGAAACTGCATTGAATTGGCTCAATGTTTTCCAGACTACAATCTTGGAAATCAACCATCAATTGCGTTTATTTACTACAAATTTGATACAGAAAATATGTTTTAAAAGAAACATAATGCTACATGGATTACATTTTTTTGTCAACATAATCAGGAAACCTTTTTCACGCATCTGTTGTAACATACAGTAGCTGCCCTACAAAATCTACTTGTTGCTGCTAAAGCATGATTAAACTCTTTATGGTTATCTGTATGCAGCTCAAAGCACTTGGTTAAGAATATTTAACCAAAACCTTAACCAATCATCACCATTCAGTGGCCTAAACCTCACTACAAACAAGATGCAGGACCCCGTCTCCAATGTCAAAGTCCTGTGCTTTGTACTGATAATAGCACGGCATCAAAAATGCAGCCTCCGCACAGCAGGGGCAATGATGCAGACGGCTACGGCAAAAACAAGGTCTTCCAGCGAAAAAATCTTCCAAGTAAATTACTTTGAAACATAAAGGTCTTTGTTCTACTGTTGACCTCGTGACTGTCTAGAGGAGTTTCCAGAGTTGTGAAATGCTTTGTCACAGTTTTATATATCGCTGTGCAGTAATTTAAAGTCTGATAAGCCTTCAAACTTTTGGATTTATTACTCAAACCAGACTTAATAAATTGTATGTCATTTTCTCACTTGTACTTGCAGCAACAAGCCCACAACACACAGCTAGGTCTGTTACGATTATCACGTTACTGACCTCGATATAGCCAACATGATGCCAGAATAAACAGCAGGGTTTTCCCTACCATTATAAGACGTGGGCATTGCGCAGACATTGCACATTCTTGAGTCCATTTTATTTATTGTTTTGGCTGAGTGGTTTTATTTTATTTATGTTTTATTTGTTTTGAATAATTAAAAAAACTCTCATTCCAATTCCAATGTCTGAATGTTAAAATTATTTTTTAAGAATTATTAAATGTTCATTGCTCTTTGAAAGGGTGTACTTGCATTATTATGGTATTATATAATCATTACATCAGTGGCATAAAATGGTCTTAAAATTACAATAATATCGTTTATCACAATTATTTCTGGGACAATATATTGGCCAACAAAAGTCGTGACAGGCCTACACAAAGGGCTTTTTTCATGGAGCGAATGGAGGGTGGAATACATCACGTAAAGCATCACCATACAAAGCAACTAACTAGGATCTAATCTACAACCTCAAAATGTCAATAGTTATAGTATTCGTTTTCTAACTCATTCTCTCTGATATTTCTGATGTGATTTCTTACCTAAATACTAGCAGGACTGGAGAGTAGAATTACATAACTGCAAAATTATCCCTTTGTCTGTACAGTGAAATTGACACCATCATAATTTCCATCTTCCGTCAATGCCAGACTACTGAACACGCAAAGCGGAGGTCACAATATTTGGAGGCATGTTTCAAAATTGTAAATCTTTGGCTATAAAACCTGGTAGAAAAGCGCAACTATGGCTTGTGCAGCTGCCCAGATGGCTTTGAAAAGCTACAGATGGTTCAGAAAGGAGACGCCGCACTCATTTCCTGTATCTGTGTCACATGGGTTTCGCCACTGCCCCGTCCCTTTAGGAGACTAGTGGCATGTCCCGAATCCATTAACTCCAATGGGAGAACACAGATTATGACCGATTCTTTCGCCCCATAGTCACAAAAGTACATTTTGGACCCATTTTTCACAAGTCACATACCTTCTGAACATTCTGACACTAAAATAACATTTTTCAGACAGCCAAATCAGGAGAAAATTAACTTTGTTTGAGACCTGTCTCTGTCTCAGCAACACAGATATCTCTTCTCTCTGTTGGTGCTGAACTGTCGGTCTGGTGACCATATAGTCCAGCCTTAACGTTAGCCCCTAGCTAACTCATTTCCGTAATGCTAAATAAGGCTGTTTAATGTTAGCAAAAGAAAATATAAATGCATTAGACCATGCCTCCTTATGAAACAGCAAGTGTATACCATTTCACCTTGGCGCAGCTTGTAATGCATCACTCAACGCTGTGTTTGAGCAACGGTATGAGTGATTTGGCTGTTCGTGATCTGCAAGAAAGCACTTGTGTAGATGACATATTGAAACTGCGTTCATAGTGAAAGCAGCTTAGATATCAGTGGAGAAGTCAGTGCAGCCAAAAACATTAATGAGCTCCTGTCAAGTGAAAGTAAAGTAGTAAGTAGCAGTAGTAAAGTAGTAAAAGTGCTCGGTGCCAGAGTGTGTGTGTGTGTGTGTGTGTGTGTGTGCGCTCCACAGAGCCGACAGATTAGATGTTTCCTGCTCAGTTAGCCACAGCAAGCAGCATGGATGAGCTCCAAGCCGCACACACAAACACACACAGAGCCATATGAAAACACATGCATATACGCACACAACATACAGATGTATACACACACACACACACACACACACACACATATATATATAT
>CAKAOH010033432.1:0-10860 GCA_916701665.1 Sebastiscus tertius | reverse complement strand
TAACTTTTTTTCAGACATTTTTTTTTAAAACTTTTTTTCAGACATTTTTTTTTAAAACTTTTTTTCAGACATTTTTTTTTTAAAAAAAAACTTTTTTTTGGGACTTTAAAAACTTTTTTTGGCCATTTTTTTTTTTTAAAAAAAAACAACTTTTTTTCTGACATTTCTTTTTAAAACTATTTTTCTGGACATTTTTTTTTTTTTTACTTTTTTTCAGACATTTTTTTTCGAAACTTTTTTTCAGACATTTTTCTGGACATTTTTTTTAACTTTTTTTCGGACAATTAATATTGTAACTTCTGCATACTTTGTCAAATCTGCTCCAAATTTCTCAGCCATGATGACGGTCCAGCTGTGTACTATCTGTCCTTCTATATCGTGCTGAGTGCTGGAGAATGACTGAAAGAGACATAGGCAAGCTTTCCAACTTTTCACAATACCTGCCTCAGAAAGATCAAGAGGATATTACAAAGTCCGGGTACAGTACACCTAACGTGCGAGGGCCTGTTCATCAATACTTGTAAGATAAATCCTTTTTAGGGAAACAATGATTTTTCTGTTAACAAAAATATTTATAGTATTAATGATAGTATGTATGTATGATAATAATATAACATATGTAATGTAATATGTATTATTTAAATTGTTTGTATTAATCGTTTAATAGATGTCAGAAAGTCACAATTACAACAGAGCCCAAGGTGACAAGTCTTCAAGGAAGATACTTAAATACTTTTTTTTGCTATATTTAACTGAATGAATACTCTGTGTTCCTCAGCTCAGTTCAAGAAGACCAACAGTTCTGTTTTATCAGGTGAAGCTGTGGGCATTAAAGTCCAAGTCCAGGCACTCAAAACTGCACACAAAACCCATACCGAGAGTGTTGTAATTGATCTGATGACCACTAGAGACTCCCACAATCACATCACATACTGCGGTATACAGTATGCTTCATGCACACTACTTCATTACTGTTTGTTATATTTATGTGCTTGTATTAACAGAGAGGAGGAGCAATAACTCACAGAATGTGCTAGAATTTCTACAGAAGTCTATAAGATGACAGGACACAAGTACATAGGCCCTTTCCCACAGAAAACATTACTTGTAAACCTACCTTTGACATTATTATTATTGATGGCTGAATTCCATTTAGCTGCTTCAGTTTCAGGGTCCCGGTATTGTGCATGCTGGCACATTATCACTCTGTCATCTTGAAGAGAACAGAGCCATAGTTAGTGTCATTAGTAACACCTGTGTTGTCTACTATGAAAAAGCTCTATTTAATAAGACGCCTCGATAAGCCAATAGCTTGACAACATCCTGATAACAGGGATCGCCTACGAGAATAAATTTTATTCTCGCAATATTACGACTTTATTCTTGTAAAGTTATGACTTTATTCTCGTAATATTACAACTTTATTCTCGTAATTTTACAACTTTATTCTCGTAATATTACGATTTTTTTCTCGTAAAGTTATGACTTTATTCTCGTAATATTACAACTTTATTCTCGTAATTTTACAACTTTATTCTCGTAATATTACGATTTTTTTCTCGTAAAGTTATGACTTTATTCTCGGAATATTACGATTTTATCCTTGTAATATTACGATTTTATTCTCGTAATTTTACGATTTTTTTTTCTCGCAAAGTTATGACTTTATTCTCGTAATAATAAGACTTTTTTCTCGAAATCTCAGATTGTTTTTTTCCTCAATGTGGCCCTAATACTCCGTTGTACTTAACAAATGTAGTGGAGTAAAAAGCAAAATATTTCCCTCTGAAATGTATTATAGTAAAAGTAGAATGAAAAGAAAAGACTCAAGTAAAGCACAAACTGTAATGAAGTACAGTACTTGAGTAAATATACTTAGTTATTCCCAGCACTGACTCTCTGTGTGAATATGCTAGCTAACAGGTAGCTCACCTGTTGATCCATCATGCTCACCGGTGCTCGCGCGGTGGGCGGGTCGGTGCCTCGCGCTATAGCTCACATTACCCAGCATGCAGCGCGGGCGCTCTGACAGCAACAGAAACATCAAGGAGTAAGGAAGAGGATGCAGGTCGGTAAGAGAAGTCACATATTTATACACATTATATGTCGTGTTATGGCACATTTATAGCGTGTTATGAAGGCGCTGGATGTTAGAGACGAGTATGAAACGATATCGTTGTATTTAAGCGGCTGTAAGGAGAACAGAAAGAGCAACAGGGTGGTCGAAGTCGGTAGAAACTTGTGGGTGAAGTTGTCACCGGTAAACTAACCGGTGCTCGGTAGCTACTGTAGCTACAACGGTGACATGTCAGTGACGTTTGTGTGAGGGGAATGGAAACAAGCTAGCAGGAGAAGCCTGACATTGCTCCCAAAACCTCCTGAATGAGAGGAGAACAGCAGGAGAAGCTGATATCTGTGCTGGAAACTGATATGAGTGTTGTTGGGACAGTAACAGTAACGGTGACGTAGGCGATGACGAGCCTGTTGACAGGTCAGTTATCAGCTGGAGGACAACCTGGGTGTTTTATTTTGGTTAAATGGTGAAGTTCAGCAGGGGGAATGAAGGGATTCAAGAAGTGAGTTATGCAAAACAGAAACTGAAAACTCATGGACTGCATGCGTAAAAATGAAACTAAGCTGTACTATGTAACTGCACTTTCATAGACTAAGCTACTGGAGTTAACCTGCACTATACTCATTTTTAACAGTTTTCTTCATCTCTTGTGTTTTTATATCTGGTATATTCTGTTGTACTTTGTACTTTGCACTACTAACTTTTTTACTGCGTTTTTACTAACATGTTTTGCACTATGGAATTGTGATGCTGGAAAATTGAATTTCCCTCGGGATCAATAAAGTTACTATCTATCTATCTATCTATCTATCTAATAAAACCTTGATTTCATTTAGATAGACCAGAGGTCAGCAACCTTTACTATCAAAAGAGCCATTTTAGGCAAAGGAAAAAACATTCTGGAGCCGCAAAACATTTGAGCATTGTGATGAAGGTAACACAGTTAATAGTATATAGTATATAAGTCTAATGCAGTGAAGGCCCGTAAGTGCAGAAATATTAGGGCCACATTGAGGAAAAAAACAATCTGAGATTTCGAGAAAAAAGTCTTATTATTACGAGAAAAAAGTCATAATATTACGAGAATGAAGTCATAATACTACGAGGATAAAGTCGTAATATTATGAGGATAAAGTCGTAATATTCCGAGAAAAATAGTCGTAATATTACGAGAATAAAGTCGTAATATTACGAGAATAAAGTCATAACGTTACGAGAAAAAAGTCGTATTACAAGAAAAAAGTCATAATATTACGAGGATTAAGTCATAACTTTACGAGAAAAAAAGTCATAACCTTACGAGAAAAAAGTCGTAACATTACGAGAAAAAGTCATAATATTACGAGAATAAAGTGATAACATTACGAGAATAAAGTCATAACTTTACAAGAAAAAAGTCATATTACGAGAATAAAGTCATAACTTTACGAGAAAAAAAAAGTCGGAATATTACGAGATGGCAAAAATTCCATATTAACCTTTCGGCATATTGTAATTCAAGTGTTCTGAGAGAAAACTAGACTTCTGCACCTCCTCATGGCTCTGTTTTCAGGCTTTAAAAAATCTACCTCGTGACAGGAGACTTTGGCCAATCACAGGTCATTTCAGAGAGAGCGCGTTCCTATTGGCTGTTCTACAAATACAGATATGCATGCATGTTCCTTTGGTGAAAGCCTGAATCAACGGCGGATTATCCTGCAGGAAAGGTTCCTACTCCAGCATTGGCAACAACTGCAAAGCATCCCACAAAGGAAGACAAACTCATCAAAAAGAGAGTCTGACAATATCGGCAAAGCATTTCAGAGATGGAGAGAATATACTGCTAATAATTTAGCCTTCTGCTCACGTCTATGACTCTCACAGGGCTGCGGTAACTACGGCAGTAGCTCCGGGCAAGCATCATTTTCTCTCCGTCTCTCTAATAGTTTAGCCTTCACTGCTGCGGCACAGCCATGGCTGCTACAGTTAACAGAAGGCATTTTCTGTGCATTCCAATACCCACACTACCATGCTATTTATTATGCCAGAACAAGATGTCCCAATACATAATATGTCAAATGCAGTATGCAAAAAAATACCAGGATGTCCTACTACATCCGGTCACATTTTGCAGCATGCAAGCCAGCATGCTTTTCTGGGTCATTCTGACCCACAGTCCTCTAGGCAGCGTATATATGAGCAAGAGGGTCAAAGTTCAAGGCTCAATGTTTTTAACAAAGTAGTATGTCCCAATTGTATGCATACTGCATGCAACAGCACATACTTTGTAAGGTCAGCTGTAGTACGTACTAAAAGCAAAAAGAACAAGTATGCAGAGCCTTTCTCTCCATCTCTGAAACGCTTCGGATGGTAATTCTCATGGAAATGCAGCTATATAATCGGGATCACAAACACGATCGAGATGATATTTGATATAAATGACTAGCACCGTGTAGGTTAGCCTACTGCATGAATTGTGTGTATGTGCCCATGCTCGTCTGGTGGGGGAGAGAGGAGAGCTGTAAGATGAGGGCTGTATATTCAAATTCTGGCTTTTGTTTTTTTATTTTTTTACTTTTCCAGAAAACTGCCTTCCCTGAGGCACCACTTGAATTATATGCTGAAAGGTTATTATTGAATGTTTGCCCAATAACACAAAAACATAACCTGACTCGCCCCCTGCTTTAAAACACAGACTACTGAGCAGAATTAGACAAACACAATCAAGCTATGACGCTTGCATCAGAACTGTGATAAAGCCTTCAGTGTTTATGAACAGTGTCCTGATTTCACTTTCTGCTCCATGTTATTTACACTGACAGCTGCTGTTGACACAGTAGAGATTTCCCACTTTTTATAACATTTAAAGCTGTGCTGCACAACGTCTCTAGTGTCTACAGTACGTGAACATTAACATGATGGCTTTAATGTCGCTTGGCAACACATGTATGACTAATGTCATCCCACGGATGTAGTCAAATTCCATATAAAATTCTTTTTTTAAATCCTTTATAGCATATTTAAAAGATGCCGGTTTAGCCTTGGGGGTTGGGGAATATGTTTTGTATTTTTGTGGTGAAATTGTACTCCGTATATTTTCCATGGAGGCTCCTCTAGGGTGTGATCTGATTTGGGTAAATCATGTAAAACTCATACCTGTATGCATGGTGGTATGTACAGTACACGCAAATCAAAAAAAGGTGCACACGATTTGTTTATTCATTTTCAGTCTTTGTCAGCTATGTAGAAAGAGAGCACTCTTGATGTACAAGTTTTCAATATTTGCAGTCGATCTAACGACTGATATGCGTGTTTGAATAAGACATCCAGTCATTTCACCTTGTCCGTGTCTTTGTGTTTTTAATAGAGATGCACCGATACCGGATTGGATATCCGGCCGATACTGACTCAAATAGCTGGATTGGATATCGGTGACAATGGGGCTGGTCTTTTCAATTCAATTCTGTGTTTATACACGATAAACATTATATACTGGAATTTTAATTCTTGTTTAAATTTTGACCAATTTGTTTCTGCATTAATAAAGTTTACACTTAAATTGTAACTAATTAATTAACTAATATTAATTTTGAATATTTTTTACCAAGTTGCTGGTGTAGAATTTATTATTTTAATATTAATATTAAAGAACAATTAAATAAATTTATATCCATGTATTTATTGGTCACATTTTGTTTTACAAAGTTAAGAAAGTGATGTTTAAGCCTGATGTTGCCTTACACATAAAAGAATGATCCCAGTCACTTCCACACAGTGAGGCATACATTTTATTAATTAAACACTGGTATCAGATCAGTACTCTGTATCGGCCGATACCCAAAGTCCAGGTGTCGCCATCAGTATCAGTGTCATCCCTATCATCCCTATCATCACTATCATCACTAGTTGTTACTGACATAAAAGAGTAATCACATGTACAGAGCTTAGAGTGTATGATCTGTCTGGTCTATTGTTTCTTGTTGTGATTAAAGTCATCTAAGTACTATCCTCAGGGTGTAGTCGAACTTCAACCCCTGACTAAACAGATAACGAGACGATAATCACGCCATGAGTTTTGCTGCAGTAGATGAGGTCATTGAAATCTATGTGTTTGCCCGGCTTTGGGTGATGATCTATTTTCTTCCAGATATACAGCGCACATCACATGTCTGCTGTGCGGGGAGCTACAGAGGCAGATATAAAGGAGGTTCAATAAAGCTTCTCTTGTCTCTTTCTCTTTCTCTCCCAGCCTCAGATATGGATTACAAGGTTGTGTTCGCAGCCTTGGAGACTGCGTGTGAGGACAACATTTCTTATTTGTGTGGGTCTGATTTGCCGTACGGCGCTGTTGCCAAGCGCCTGGTAACGTGTATGAGACAGATTCAGGAGCACGGCCGAGCCCTGGAGCCCGTGGTCGGCAGCTTCACCGCTGTATTCCATCATTATGACTTGGACGCACAAACGCCTGGGAATGGCTACCGCACTCTGGTCAAGGTATGACTGAACCCACTCACTTTTCCACTCACTGCTGATATATGGGCTGTGAGAACTCTCTACTAATGAGTTACACAAAAGCCAGAGTATTTTCTGTTTGATTTCGCTTGCAGTTTGTTAACAGCAGTGTTAATTATTAAAATTATTAAAACATAAGGGCTTCAACTAATGATTATTTTCATTATTAATTGTTTTCGTGATCAATCTATTCATCATTTGGTCTATAAAATGTCAGAAAATAGTGAAAAATATACAGTATGTTACTTGTATTGACCAACAGTACAAAGCCCAAAACTATTCCGTTTGTTATGATAGAAGACAAAGAAAGCCAGCAAATAAAAATGTACTTTTACGATTCATTTTGGGGGGGATTGTTTTTTATTCTGTATTTTTCTTATTGACAAAAATGTCATTAGAAGACCAAAACCAACAATGTGTTAGTTTGTCTCTTAGTACTTTCTTGCCCTGTCTGTGTCACTCAGTGTGGCTCTTTGTTTCGTTTTGTTATTTTTGGAGAACAATGGAGCTTTATGACACAGTGAAAGCTAGATCAAGCTTTGACGACACCGACTATACTTGGTATTCAATGTTGGTTTTTGGTCTTTTCATGGGATTTGTTCATAATAACAAAAATATAGAATATCACCCTTATCCTTTAAATGCAGACTTCCTACCTTCTCAGCATAAGTTACATTATTTTTCTTTCTTTCTTTCTTTCAGGTCTTGTTGTCTTGCCTTATGCACATCATCCACAAGGGCCGCTACATTGCCTCTAATTACAACAGTGCCTTCTTCAGGGCGGACCACAATGCCTCTGAGATGGAGGCGTACTGCAGCGCGCTGTGTCAGCTGCGTGCCCTGGTCCACCTCGCCCAGCAGCTGATCAACGACAACGACTACGGCCAGCTGTACTCCCTGCAGGACGTGGACCTGAGCGGCCGGTTTGTGCAGGAGTACAGCTCTATGCACAAAGCCTGCTTCTACGGCCGCTGTCTGGGCTTTCAGGTCAGCCAACTAAAACAGACCTACTTCACACCAGCTGCTTTTATTTTTGTCCAATTTTCAGCACGTTAAAGTTAGTTTTCTCACCACAATGTAATTCAAATAACTTGGATACAAGCCTGTTGAGTGTTCTGTTCGCTCATTGAGTATGTAGGACGGAACCTGCCAAAATAAGAAATAAATGAATTAATACAAAATAAAAGCACAAATAAATAAATACATTTAAAAATAATACAAATAAATACATAAATAAATAAAAGGGAAAATTAAACAGAAGAATAAATAAATAAATAAGGGAATTAATACAAAGATTAAAAAAAGCAAATTAAAACAATTTATGTCACATTTTAGCAATTAATTAATGGCTGCACTTATTTTTTATATATTATTTTTGCTACATTTAATGACATATTTATTTATTTATCGAGTCATTTATTTATTCATTAATTTACTTTTGGCAGGTTCCGTCTTCCATAATTGAGCACCTCTCATCAGGTCACAATATGTAGTCAAACATCAGATAACCAGTTTAATATTCTAATTTTGTAGAAATCAGTATCTTAATAATATAGTAATTAAAGAACGAAAAAGTATGTGTCACTTGAAACCAAAGCTCTTATTATTAAATGTCCATTGTCTCTTTTCACAGTTCTCGCCAACTCTACGTCCGTTCCTCCAGACTGTTGTCATAAGCATGGTTACGTACGGAGAGACGTACGGTAAACAGCAGTCTGGTTTGGGTAAGTCTTTTTTTTATTCTCTGTTTTTATTCCATGGTATTGATGGAAGGTCGTGTTGTGGCCTTTTCAGATGTGTTCATGCTTAAAATCATCCCTCCTTTTCCAGGTTTGGCAGCCCTTTCCCTCCTCACATCAGGGAAGTACGTCATCGATCCAGAGCTGCGGGGCGCCGAGTTTGAACGCATTACCCAGAACCTGGACATGCAGTTCTGGAAGTCCTTCTGGAACCTCACAGAGTCCGGCCTTTTAGCAGTAGGCAGGGTCAAATGTTCTTCCTCTGAATCTCAAATTAGCTGAAATCCTCTTTAATGTTTTAACTGGTCAACCACCCTGCTTGTCTCCCTCTGTCCAGGGTTTCAGCAGAATAGCCTCGAGCCCAGTGCAGGTGAACTTCACCCTGACTGTTCCTCCTGTGACTCTGCGCCTCCCACTGGCCTCAGACCCCAGTCTAACAGCCACCGTGTCTCCTCCGATAGCCCACTGGGGCCCCGGTCCGGTCCACATGCGTCTCATCTCCCATGAGCTTCGAGAAGGACAGGTGAGGCTTCACAGGTCTAATACGGGGATGTGGTGAGGAACGTGTACAGGAATACAAATCTGGACCAGAGATGGTTTAAGATGGAGCATCTAATGATTACAAATAGTCCTATGAAGAATATTAAAACAAATTTGATCTTTGATCAATTGTGATAAGTGTCAGAAGTTTGTACATTCATTTTCTATCTCCTTTTGTCCGCCATGTGATGCAATCTGCTTATATATGATCTGATTTTGACAAAGGGATCTCCCTTTAAAGGCACACATGCATGAAATTAACGTTCGCTTCCCATTCACTTCCATTCTATGCAAGAAAAGGGGTGGAAAAACATTCGCTTCTGGTGGCGAAAGCAAATTCACATCTTTACATTCACGTGGAGTTCAACTTTGGTGAAGTTTCGCATTTTGTATTCTTGCATTCGTTATACAAAGTCTCAAAAACTCCACAGATTAGCCCAATGGCTGAAATGTGAAAGCCCAATCAATCAGCTAATCAGTTGCTTGAGAGATACAGTATAATGCATAAAAGTGTACACTTTTACTACAACACAAGGTAAGTACCGATGACATATCATTTGAAAGCGGATGCTGCATTTGGACATAATTATTGTAAAATGTAAGCCAATGAGATACAAGTAAGAAAGATAAAAATGTTTTATTTTATACGAGGGGGAAATGGAAAAAGTATTGTATTTCTAATACAACATTTTATGGAGAGAAATTTAATATAAAGTGGTTGTATATTATGCCCATAGACTGTATATGAGAAGTGGATGTCACCGTGATGTCACCTTTGTGATTTTACAACGTTTACTGAGGTAATAAATCAAGTGAGACGGTGGCTCGTTTTCTCATAGACTTCTATACAATCTGACTTCTCTCTGCGCCCAGAGGAGTCGCCCCCTGCTGGCTGTTAGAAAGAATGCAAGCTAAAGGCAATGACATAGAAAATATGTTAGTCAAGGTGGAAAAAACGTCATTATGTCATCTAGCTAAAATGGAAAGAGTCTCTGTATATATGTATGTATGTATTTCTGTACTTTTAGTTTCTTGACAATGCAGTGTTGAGTGTGTTTGGATGAGCGGCTCTCGAGAAAGCTGCAAGCAGCAATACCAGAGACCAAGCACTGGTTCTCTTAATTGTGCTAAGAGCATGACATGTTTTGTTGCTTCGTGTCCTCTATCATTAATTACCTCATGACTTCTCCTCTAACTTTATAGGAGAGTGAAGAGTTGCT
This sequence comes from Sebastiscus tertius, assembly GCA_916701665.1. Lineage (NCBI taxonomy): Eukaryota > Metazoa > Chordata > Actinopteri > Perciformes > Sebastidae > Sebastiscus > Sebastiscus tertius. The sequence continues at coordinate 796 of CAKAOH010033432.1, read as the reverse complement.
AGCTTATTCTCGAGACACTCCTCCCCCCGCCACCACGTCCCACCTCCCCTGGGTACAGAAGCAGCCTCGCTCCCCCTGGCTGCTCATCCACTTCCATGGAGGGGGCTTCGTGGCCCAGACTTCCAGATCCCATGAGGTACACAACGCTGGTGTTAACTGTAGATTGATTTGTGGTAGATGTTTGCAAAAGTCATCATAGGGTTAATACTACTACTTATACTCTTAATCTCCTTATGATAATATAATATAATATTAAATATTTAGCACCAGATCTTTCAATCCTTTAAGTGTTTCATAAATTGTTTATTAAGTACACTTAAATTAAGCGTGTTTATTCTGCTCTCTGTCCATCCCCTCATAAATCAGAATTATCTGCGGAGTTGGTCGAAGGTGCTGAACGTACCTATCCTCTCCGTGGACTACTCTCTGTCACCCGAAGCGCCCTTTCCCAGAGCTCTGGAGGAATGTTTCTACGCCTACTGCTGGGCTCTGAAAAACTGTCATCTGCTGGGTATGTGTGCCACGTACGTCAGAGCTACAGTAAACCAATAGGGAGAAGTCATGTCTTTTATTTTAACAGATTAATATGTGAATATTTGGGTACTAACTGTATATTTATTACTGTGGGAATTTTTTTTTACTTTTTTTTTCAGACTTTTTTTTCAGACTTTTTTTCAGACATATTTCAGATCTTTTTTTTCGGACATTTTTTCAGACTTTTTTTTTTTTCGGAAATTTTTTTAGATCTTTTTTTTTCTGACTTTTTTTCAGACTTTTTTTCGGACATTTTTTTAGA
>CAKAOH010033431.1:0-21669 GCA_916701665.1 Sebastiscus tertius | reverse complement strand
AGAAACCCTCACAGGTACTGCATTTAGCATAAAACAATATGCTCCAATCATAACATGGCAAATTGCAGCCCAACAGGCAACAACAGCTGTCAGTGTGTTAGTGTGCTGACTTGACTATGACTTGCCCCAAACTGCATGTGATTATCATAAAGTGGGCATGTCTGTAAAGGGGAGACTCGTGGGTACCCATAGAACCCATTTTCATTCACTGATCTGGAGGTCAGAGGTCAAGGGACCCCTTTGAAGATGGCCATGCCTTTCCCTTATGTTTCCTAGTTTCATATGATACCAGTATCTTCACTCTAACTTTAAAACTGAACCACTACAACCTAAAAATCACAAGTTGTGTTAATGCATTAAAGAAATTAATGGCATTAAAACATATTTGCCTTAACACATTAACTTTGACAGCCCTGGTTATAATCTTTCATATTTTTAGTTAGTTAGTTTTTGATTCTATTTTTAGTCAGTTATTATTTCTGTAATCAATGCACCCGTATGTCTACTCAGTAATGATCTCTCTGGCAGTGGTTTTCATCTTTAGTGGAGTCCACCATAGATTCAGACTCATGACACATTGAGAGGAAACGATGCAGCATGTCACCAGTGATGCTGTTTGTAAGCTGCTCTGATTGATATCAGCCTCACTGTTTCCTGTTGACTCTCATACAGCCATATCTGAGCTGCATTAACTTACTGCTAATGCAAACACAACATTTCCACAGGGGACTTTTATTGTGAAGCAGCCACAGAAAACCCAACATATTCATCACTGAGGTCAAAAACAGGAAAGACCATAGACACACAGTACATAGACATGTAATAGACATATATACTGTACATAGACATGTATACATAGACATATATGCATAGACATATACTGTATACTGTACATAGACATGTATATATAGACATATATACATAGACATATACAGTATTCATAGACATATACAGTATACATAGACATATACAGTATACACAGACATATATACATAGACATATATACATAGACATATACACCGATCAGCCATAACATTAGGACAACATGGGCACCCTGACTGGTCTGCGGCTACACAGCCCCATACGCAACAAACTGCGATGCACTGTGTGTTCTGACACCTTTCTATCAGAACCATCATTAACTTATAACTATATCTTCAAAAGGCCTTTCGCTAGGAGGCTGAAATTTCATCAGTAACACCCTTTCCCACAAATGAATAAATGCTGCAAAAATGAAGAAGATCAGAAAAGGTTTATTTTTTCCATACTGCAGCTTTAATGTGAAAATATGAAGAAAAGAGAAACTTCATAACTTTGTGCTGGAATGTACTAGGATGCTGAAATGCATGTTTGCCACACTTGAAATCTTTTCCAAGTTTTGGCACGTAGTGTCTAATCTGGTTCCCGAGGGTCTCGATACATGAAACTCTTGTCAGTTATTCATCATGAACTGGTCTTTTAAGAAGTACTGAGTTTTAGCTCCTTTGGTCATCCTTTGGGTCAAATGATGGAAGTGAGGGATAATTTTGCAGGCCAGGCGTCCAATCGCAATACCTTCCCATTAAAATTTAAAAAAATACTTTGACCTTTTTAAGAAGGTTCTCAGGGATTTAGAGACACCAAAATCAAACATATTCATCCATCAACTATGTGGTTTAAGTGTCCTGATTTTCAAGTTGATTGGGCTTCAGGAAAGTGCAAAAACACACTTCTCTAAACAAGACCAAAACAGTAGGCCTCAACTAGTGGGAACATGCAATTCAGTGAACAGAAATTTTGCCACAAAATGACATCCATGCCAAAACAAACAACAACCCTGCAACAATGAAAAAGAAAAACTGCAGTAGTTCACAAACTGTACCTTCTTTTCATAGATATTTAAGTTATATACATGTATGTCTGACAGATTTTGATAACTGAATGGATCATTTTGCATGTGACGGCTCAAACGGTTCAACAATATTTAGAAGTTGTGAAGAGGACGACAATTTCACTGAGAATCAACTCATCAGTTTTGCTCGGCAAGACAATGCAGGTGGTTGCTGTACTCACTCTTTTGCACACGTGCCAAAACACATGTAACTTGCTTGAATGAATGAGAAATTCAAATCTGTTGTGCAACAAACTAATTTTTCCGAGGTTTGAACTAAATGTTTTGAAAAAAATAATTCTCTCATGCGAATGAGAAAATGAGCCAAAACGAATGAGAAAAACTGTAATGACTTTTATCATGCTTTTATTCTAAAGCACTTTGTAACTTTGTTTTTAAAAGGTGCTATATAAATAAAGTTATTATTATTATTATTATTATTATTATTATTATTATTATTATTATTATAAAAAGACATGTTCTGTCGTTTGTGGTTCCAAACAACTATTGTAACTATTAGAATTATATCTAATGTAAATTCTTCTGCCTGACTATTATATTAGATATTACTGAAATCCAATCAGTATTTTATATATGAACAAGTAATGTGTCTTCCTAAAATTAACATTAATTTTCTTTTGGTTGCTGTGACCCAGTCTATGCTGTGACCACATTTCCAGGTGCATTAAAGAACACAGTCAGCAGGTGACACTGTTGTGGAGTAAACCTAAAGTTGGAGCAGCAGAACGAATTAACTCAGCCTCTGTTAGGATTGGAAATTATTCATGGCCTAATACATTACCCCCCTGTCAGAAGGACAGAACACTAATCATAGTTGCTCAGAACATTTAGTTGAAGTTGTCCCTGTCGTGTAGTTGACTTTGTTGAACTGTTAAATCTAGAATCTTGGGATATGAAGATCATTGTTCTTTCTGCGCGTAATGAACTGACTTGTGTTGGTAATCATTAGGCTTCATTTGACTGGGTACATTTACAATATTAAAATTAAAAAATATTTTTTGAAATTTGAAAGTTTATTGAAAATGCATGAATACACGAAAATTGCATAATTAAAGTCATTATGACAATATAATACCACGTCAAACTTAAAATACAAAATATACGCATTTACTGTACATACAGTACACACATATATACATTTTGTCCAATTCATCGTGTTGCCACGATCCAGCCATCCATCAGTCCACTCTATATACCCACTCAAGGGATACTCAGTTGGTTGCAATTTGCAACCACACCACTAGATGTCACCAAATCCAACACACTGTACCTTTAAATTATGTAGAATAAGAATTGCTTTTGAAAATCTTCATTTTATGTATTGAAAATGCTGTACTGTAAATATAAATATTGCGGTCTAAACAGTGATTTTACAGCAAACCTACAATCCTACACTGCAAAATGACGATTGTGACTGTACTTTATAACATTAGTTTACTTTTTTCTCTTCTATTTCTACCACAGTTTATTTTTATTTGAGGGCCCAACCATAGCTTTAGCACTTGTAAGTTAGTTTATTAGCATATATGTTGCATTGCTGCTCAGCAAGGATATATTGTTAAAATAAGCAAAAATGCATGGGAATCACATATTGCGTGGACTTTGTGATCTGTATGTTAGGTAGTAAACATATGAACCTGAGCTACAGTAATGTAAGCTGGCTGTATTCTGAGGACTCAGCATGTGATTCAGTGTTTCGCACTAAGAACAGAATGTGTCAAAACTCGTTCTACAACCCCATTACATCCTCCTGGATAAACCCACTTTGAACACAACATACCAACACGTTCTCATCCCAACTCGTCACACACTGACGCTTTGTACTGTGATTTAAACAAATACACACCAGGTTTAGGCAACAAATCAACTTAGTTAGGTATAGGAAAAAACAACATGGTTGGGCTTACAATTACTACATTTGTAAAGTGAAAATGAAACTGAATGTTGTGAACAAGGGACACAAATAAACTGATTGAACATTTCTGATTGTAACGTGAAAGTGAAACTTAACGTATGGGACACGTACAGGCGCTAAAGGGTGCCTTGTGTGCTTGTATCACACACTGAGGGCTGTGATATCTCAATTATTCGGTATTTCATGCCCTGGGAATGAGAACGGGCCGACCATACAGACAAGATACAGAATGAAGTAATAGAGGTCTGTGAATTCAAGTTTTTAGGAGTGGTTTTGGATCTACAGCTCAGATTTGATAAACATATCATAAAGAGAATTTCAAAAACGGTTAAGGCCGACCATATTTGTTTCAGATAAATCAGGCATATCATACCCAGCCAGGCAGCCCAGTTATTTATGCAATCTATGATTTTCTAACATTTTTCATATTGTATGACAGTGTGGTCTCAAGCATCACCATCTACAATCAAACATCTTACATCCTTATACAATGCACCCGATTCAACTGTTATCAGGCCATTAAAAAGGCGTTATCAGTCATTATAAGCACCATAGATGTGGGTCAATAGGGGCCTACTACACCTACTACGTTGTAAAAGTGAAAGTGAAACTTCTAACACTTTCTAACATGTTGTAAAACTGAATGAAATGTCACATTTTGAACACAAACAAAAAGGCTTTTCTTTAGGTTTAGGCAACAAAACTACAACTTCTTTAGGTTTAGGCAAAAAAACAGTTAAGTTTCGGCAGTAAAACTACAACCTCTCTAGGTTTAGGCAACAAAACTATGACTTCTTTAGCTTTAAGCAAAAAAAAAAAAAAAAACAGTTAAGTTTCTGCAGCTAAACTACAACTTCTCTAGATAGAGGCAACAAAACTGAAACTTCTTTAGGTTCAGGCAAAAAAACAGTTAAGGTTTGGCAGTTAAACTACAACTTCTCTAGGTTTAGGCAACAAAACTACAACTTCTTTAGGTTTAGGCATAAAAACAGTTAAGTTTCGGCAGTTAAACTACAACTTCTCTAGGTAGAGGCAACAAAACTGAAACTTCTTTAGGTTCAGGCAAAAAAATAGTTAAGGTTTGGCAGTTAAACTACAACTTCTCTAGGTTTAAGCAACAAATCTACAACTTCTTTAGGTTTAGGCAAAAAAACAGTTATGTTTCGGCGGATTAACTACAACTTCTCTAGGTTTAGGCAACAAAACTACAACTTCTTTAGGTTTAGGCAACAAAACTACAACTTCTTTAAGTTTAGGCAAAAAAACAGTAAAGTTTCGGCGGATAAACTACAACTTCTCTAGATTTGGGTAACAAAACTACAACTTCTTTAGGTTTAGTTAACAAAACTACAACTTCTTTAGGTTTAGGCAAAAAAACAGTCAAGTTTCGGCAGTTAAACTACAACTTCTCTAGGTTTAGGCAACAAATCTACAACTTCATTATGTTTAGGCAAAAAAACTGTTTGGTTCAGGGAAAAACACTGTGTTTTGGGTCCCGACCTCCACCCCTTATGGAGTTTCACACTATATAGCGCCTGACTTCCGCTTTTGTCATAATTACTAAGGTCACTAGAGGTCGCCGTCATGTTATTTTATACTTTCTTTCGGTGATCTACCATGTGAATAGATGATGGATAAAACCTACTAGTGGGTGTAGTAGGCCCTTATTGACCCACATCTATGGGGCTTATAGCAACTGATAATGCCTATTTACAATCAGCCACTGAAAATAATGGACAACAAGCCTGTCTGGTGGCATCGTCACATACTAAAAAGACACATTCTACTTGAGAGCTTCACTCATTTTTGTTTTCTCAAATTATTTTTTAAATGTGTTTACAGTCTAGCCCCAGAGTCTCTGTCCAGATACTGTATATCCAAAGACAAGACAGTAATAGAGTAACTAGGAGCATGGTGAATGGCAACTGTAAAACACCACATCGTATGTTTGGACAATCAGCATTCTCCATAAAGGGCTGCCAACTCTGGAACACATCACCAACTGAAATCAAATTAATTCCAGATATAAAATCATTTACAACAAAGGTTGAGTGCTGGCTAAAAGTAAAACAGAGCTGTATCCATTTTTAGCAAATAGTACTGAAAATTACCCAAGTTGTATTGGTGTATTGTGGTACTTGTATTGTGTGATGTGTGTTTTATTGTATTTCCTTATTTGTAGTGTATTGTGTTTTTATCATATAGAAAGCTGTATATTTGAATTGCACTGTACATGTGAAAGCCCAACTAGAGACAAGAGTTAGCAATAGCTATAAACTCATCAACATATACATATGTAAATAGACTATAAAGATATCCTGCTATATGATATATGATATATGATGTTTGTCAATTTAAAACAACGGCTACAGTTCTTGCTCGTTCTTTCTCTTACTGGCTGATAAAGAGACCAGGAGTCGCTGGATAAAACACATCAGGTGAGATAACGTTTCATCCGTGCGTGGAACATAGCTACGTTAGCTAGCTAGTTAGCTTTGGTGGCGTATATTGTGCCAGACGAGAGATGTAGTTTACTGAGCGGTTTCACAAAAAACAAAATGATACTACGACAAACTGAGACTTTCTTAACTTGAAAAATTATCTTATAAATTGACAAACATCATATTTGTGATTCATGGTGCGATTCAAACGGGATCAAAAAATGATATCTCTCTCTGTTAACTATTGTTTCTGAAATAAGGTCCCGTGGTGGTCCAATGGAAGGGGAGGGTCTATTCAGAATACGTCCACCTCCTACTGCAGAAGACATCTGCTGTGTTTCACTGACCCTCCTGTAACTTCTCCCTCTACCTCAGCCTCCAGGGTGCTCCTCCTCTGCCGCTCTACTGCCTTCAACTCCTTCGAAACTCTTCGTTTCTCTTTCTTTGAGGCCCTTTTTGCTTTGCTGAACATCTCCGTGGTGTAGTGCCCTCCACCGTTCTCCAGCGTCATTCTGACAATCTTATCCAGGAGCTGATTGGACTGTTCCCGGTCTTTCACTTGGTTGTTGAAGACGTGATATCTCCCGCGGCACAGCTGAACGAGCTCTTTGAGGTCTTCGCTCTTTGAAACAAAGCTTTCGATAGTTTGTTTCTTTAGGTAGTCTCCGTGTGTGAACAACACCAGAGAGTATTTAGCTGCCTCCTCACCGAAAATGCTTTGAATCAACTTGATGGTATCCTTCTCCTCCTGGGTGAACCTGGCCAGCTGGAGAACCACCAGGAAGGCGTGAGGACCAGGATCGGACAGAGAGATGCACATCTTGATCCTCTTCAACACTTCTTCTTGGGGGAAATTAGTGTCAAACAGCCCCGGCGTGTCAATGACGGCGACCTTTCGACCTCCGACCTCTCCCTCGGCTCTTTTGCATTGAAACGTCCAGGAAGCAGAAGACAGTTCAGATTGGAACGCTTCTCTCCCCAAGATGGTGTTTCCTGCTGCACTCTTCCCTGCTCCAGTCTTCCCCACCAAAATTATGCGGAGTTCGTCGCTTTTCTTCTGCTTCCGAGATCCTGCAGAGATAAAGCAAAGCAACATCTTTGTTTTCAGCTGTTTGTTCTTTTGTATTAAACATCGGACTTAAAGCCCCCCTCCAGTCTAATTTGTCATTTCTATGATATTTCATATTTATTGGAGTCATTTCCTGACTAAGTTGACTAGACACACTGACATTTATTTTTGACAATTTTGTGCACAAAAAGAAGATTGTTGCTAAAATGGGAATATGACGTATGACTACAGTAAAAGCTGCAGGTCAGACGTCATCCTCCAGGCTGCTGGCGCACTACCAACTCATTCCATTAGCTAACTGAGGGTTTTCATTTATTTTTTAGTTTCCTCCACCTTAGTTTAGTGTTGTTTATTTTCACAATGGGATTTGTGTGCGGGGTGAACGGGTGCAGTCAACTCAGTGAATTACACAAAATCCCATCAGCAGAATTAACACAGCACATGGACTGTCTCTCTCACTCGCTCTCTTCTTTACCGTCTCCTCCTGCTGAAGATAAAATAATGGAAAGCAGCCGATACCGGAGGTTTGCGGGCCTCTAACATGTCCGGACGACAGGGAGCACAACCTTCACCCCCATTCTCTGTTTGAGAAAGAACCAAAAAACAGGAAGTAACACTGGCTGGAGGGGGCCTTTAAACACAGATTTTGTACTGTGCAACAAATTCCATATCATTATCATCATTATTTCAAAATATATACAGTATAAAACACATTAACATAGTTCTTTGGAGATATAGAAGAAGAAGAAGAAGAAGAAGAAGAAGAAGATTTTATTGATACCCAAGGGAAATTCAATTTTTTCACTTGTTATTTTAAACACATGCACAAACAGGACCTGTACACATGCATTAATGGAGAGATGTCAGAGCAAGGGGGCTGCCCTTGGAGGGGGCCCCGAGCAGTTGGGAGTTTGTTGCTTTGCTCAAGGGCACCTCTGCAGTGCCCAGGAGGTGAACTGGCAGTCCGGAGGCAGCGAGGCCAGATCTGGGTCAGATCTGGGTCTGTCTGTGATGGAATCTAACCCGATGGCACCGATAACAAGCAAAAGAACAACATCATATATAGAAATAGCCAATCTCCTCGCTGATGGTTTTGTTTACTGATGTAGGTCATACAGAGGCATCAGTATTACATTGAGACTGTTTCGTAACCAGTAAGAAGCTCCTAGTAACTTTACAATTATAGGGTTAGAGAACTGTAGGTTATAAGATAACAAAATAGGCAAAATTAGGCAAAAAGGTACGCTTGAGATGATCCTAGGTAGGAATTGCTGATGCTTTGGAGACACAAAATGCAGAATTTGATTTATATATAAAAGGAAAATATTACTTTGATTAATATATAAAATATATTAAAAGTGCTCTCTCTCACAGCTACCAGTCCAGCATGGCTCACGGCTCCTCACATCTTAAATCTGGAGTTTAAAGCTTCAGTAGGCAGAATATTTTTGGCATCATTGGGCACGAATTCCATAACTTTTAAACATATTGTAATTCAAGTGTCAAACTAGACTTCTGCTCCTCCTCATGGCTCTGTTTTCAGGCTTTAAAAAATCTAGCCCGTGACAGGAGACTTTGACCAATCACAGGTCATTTCAGTACACTACAAGATGTTTCTGAAACATTTGAGGAGAGAAATAGGCATTACAGTAACAGAATATTGATTCATATTGATTATATGAAAAGCGTCTTGGGATAACTTCAGTTATAATTTGATGCTATATAAAGATAAATTGAAATTAATCTAATTTAACCTGCTCCGGCAGCTGCGGCTCCTCCTCCTCCTCCAGGAGCAGAGCTTCTCCCCGCTACTCTGACAGCAAAAACATCCAATCACAAGGGCGTGTTGAGGCAATGCGTACCAGCCAATCGCAGTGCATTAGGGCAGGACTAGTCAGAACAAAATGTTAAAAAAATAACGTGCCGCCGGCTCAGCAGTCGCCATGTGGAGAGCCGTGCGGAGGCAATAGAAATGCTCCAAATCTCGCATTTAGCTCCTTTAATAAAGAGTCGTCTTTACAAAAGCCTTAAAAATGACCTTCTCCTATCTTACATATATCTGTACATCAGTTTAACGAATGAATGCACAGAACCCACATACACAGTTTAACACTATTTATTTAGATGCTACACATGTATGATCATTTAGTCACAATCCATCATGGTAGGTAACATTAATGATTTTAATTATATTACACAAATATCATACAGTCAAGACACTGTTCAAGGTACAGCATAATACAAGTCGATTAGCTCTACCTATTTCAGATACAAAATATCCAAAAATGTGATTATGAGTCATCTTTAGTGCTAATTCTATTGTAAAGAGTTTACTAAGAGGCAGATATGTAAGGATTTGGAAACATCATACCTTAAAGTTAAATCCATGAATAGGAGTCTCCTGTGCAAAAAACAAAAACTATCATACAATTCATATATTTATTTTGTGTCGATTTACAGCAAACACTTTGCTCAGATTAACAATATCATTAAACGGAACTGAAATATATTACACAGTAATGTTACGTGTCCACAGGGGTGTTTTTTATCGCGAGGGTACGCGACACTTCCCAGCATTGGACGCTTGGTGTGCTGTCCCTCACTTGGCTCCTGATTGGACAAGCACTTTCCCGCCGTTGGCTGCTGCTCCCAGCTTTCAAACCGGAACCAGTATGGAGGCTCTTTTGGAAACTTTCTTCTCTTATTTCACGTAAATAGTTCACTGAAATGTGTTTCTGAAAACATTTGAGGCGAGAAATAATCCATGCAGTTGATGAATCCGTCTTTATTTTAGATCAACAACGTTTATTTTAAAAGATCCTCGGGAGTTTCGAGAGGCAGCGAGTCGCGCCGGATGTCCGTGATTTGCATAAAGTAGACTAGACCTCAACTTTATGCAAATGAGGAGCAGGTGTCGTGACGCCTAGTCTCTCGAATCGCGACGCCACGCTACCATAATGCATTGCACGGCTGCTTACATAGACAATGAATGGGGGGCGTGGAAAGCACAGAGGCTGTGGACACGTACCTTAATCCAGCCTTGTTCCCTGAACCTCCCCCGATCGTCAGCCACGACCTGAGTGATCACACTGTACGGTCCGATTATCAGACATGACCTGAGTGATCACACTGTACGATCTGTTCGTCAGCCGCGACCTGAGTGATCACACCGTATGGTCCAATCATCAGCCACGACCTGAGTGATCACACTGTACGGTCTGATCATCAGCCACGACCTGAGTGAACACACTGTACGGTCCGATCATCAGACACGACTTGAGTGAACACACTGTACGGTCCGATCATCAGACACGACTTGAGTGAACACACTGTACGGTCCATCATCAGACACATAACGCTTTTGCGCCCTCTATTGGTGCTATACAAGGCCTTTTTTGAATGCCACACACGGCTGGTATATAATCCTGATTAGTTGTTGGTCAGACCCTGATGAAGACCTAGAGTTGATACGCGTTGGTTTGATTTATAGCCTTTGCTAAATAAAATCACTATATATTTTTTCTCCTGAAAATGGAGTGCCTTAGCTTTTTCTCTATGGTTTTTGCATCACCTAAGGACGATTTATCCAGCAAGGATTCTGTTTCATTTACTAAGAGTTTTGCACATTACAGTAGACTAGAGTATTCCTGGAAATTAATCAAATATAAACATCATTAATTAGCTGTATGCTCTACGGTCCTTATTGCACATGGCAACGCTCTGAAGCTTTCACTGATATGACACCGACGGTGGCTCCAACAGCTGCTCCAGCTGCGATTCCAACTGCAATACCGATTGGACCTCCTGCAATTCCAATCACACCTCCGACAGCAGCGCCGCAGGCTGTTGCTATAGCGATTGCCGGAGTAGCGATAAAGTCATTTGATTTTTCAGCTTGAGCTCTGGCTTCATACTCATATTTTAAATGCACCCGCTTCTCCTCCCTGCGGAACGCCCGCCTTCCCACAAATTTGGCTTTCAGTCCCTGCAGCTCTTTATTCCTCTGGTCTTCCAACTCCTTCATGATTCGCTGTGTCTCCTTCTCTATGGCTGCCTCTGCTCTCAGGAACATTTCGTTGGTGTAGTAGCTTCCACCGTTATCCATAGTCATCTTGTCAATTTTGTCCATGAGCTCAATGGTTTGATAATCGTCTTTGATTTCGTTGTTAAAGACGTGGTATTGATGGTAGCACTTCTGAATGATGAATTGCAGGTCAGGACTCTCTGAAATGAAGCCCTCAATGGTTTGGTTCCTCAGCTGGTCTCCGTGTGTGAACAACACCATTGTGTAATTAGCTGCATCTTCGCCAAAAGTGCTTTGAATCATCTTGACGGTTTCCTTCTCCTCCTGGGTGAACCTGCCCAGCTGGAGAACCACCAGGAAGGCGTGAGGACCAGGAGCGGACAGAGAGATGCACATCTTGATCTTCTTTAGCACTTCCTCTTGGGTGAAATTAGTGTCAAACAGCCCCGGAGTGTCAATGACGGCGACCTTTCGACCCGCAATAGCCCCCTTAGCTTTCTGACATTCAGCCGTCATGGAAGATGGAGACAGGTCAGACTCAAACGCTTCCCTCCCCAGGATGGTGTTTCCTGCGGCGCTCTTCCCCACTCCGGTCTTCCCGACTAGAACAATCCTCTTTTCATTTGGCTCTGTGGCACCGTACCCTGTCGGACAGAAATACACCGTTCGTCATACAGTACTGTGTTGTCAAACACAGAGGCTGTGTGCACACAGTGACTCTGACTCCATTTTTGTCGCCTCCCATTAGACAATATCAGAGTGCACTTGTCCATTGAGCCAACAGGTTACAAGGCTGAAATAAATGTTTAGCTCTGATGTTATGCTAAAGGTCAAACAAGTGAAAAAAATTAAGATAAGTTATAAAAGCAACACGAGGCAATAAAAAAAGACTATATAAGACAAAAATGTCATTTATTCCGACTCGGCTATAGCTGTCTGACAACTTTTTAGAGAGACCTGTAAAGACAACGTTACAGTAGTCAGGCCTACTTTCCTAAAACCTGCTGAGACATAACTCCTTTAATTCTAGATATTCTTAAAGGTCCCATATTGTAAAAAGTGAGATTTTCATGTCTTTTATATCATGAAGCAGGTTAAAGTGCTATTTAAATACTGTGAAAGTATCAAAACACTCAATCAATGGAGGAATATACACAGCCTGTATTCAGAAACTGTGCGTTTTGAAACAAGCCATTAGGATTTCTGTCCATTTGTGATGTCACAAATATACAATATTTAGACCATTTCACAGTTTTAAACATAAACATTCTAAATGTGTCCCAGTTTATTTCCTGTTGCAGTGTATGTGAATGACATCAGCTGACAGGATGTAAACATGGACCCAAAGCTGTTTCCTAGCAACGCAATTCCGTTGCCACTCCGTTGAAATGCACTAAAACGGAGCGTTTCAGACAAAGCATGAATACAGGTATATTCAGGCAGACAGTATGAGGAAAATAATGTGTTTTTTGAACATTAAAGCATGTAAACACGTTCTGGTAGAAACCCAAAATACAAGTATGAACCTGAAAATTAGCATGATATGTTCCCTTTAATGTCCATATCCATGACTACATAAAGATTTCTGGCTTGGTTTGTGCTCTTTAATGTTACTGAAGCTGAGCACTGAATTATTCTTCTTTGGGTCCCAAAAACAATAATTTCAGTTTTATCGTTCTTTAAATGGAAAATTTTGTAACATCCAATCATTAATTTGAATGTACTCTGTGCATGTATGGGACCATAGTCACCTGGTGATGTTGTTATATAAACCTCTGTGCCATAATTATCGTAAGATATTTAGTTTTTTTTAATGAAAATAAACTATTGAAAGGAAAATGCACACTCTGCTTCCGTAAGTTCTGGCTTTTATTGTCTGACTGACTTTATTCTTTGGTATTTTATTCTTCTTCTTCTAAAGGCCTCTCTCAGGGGCATTTTTTTTGGTGCGATTAATTCATTATTAATTGCACGTCAATATCAATTTTTTGAACCGTTCATTTTGTCATGAATACTTTCACGCGGAACGCAAATATTACATTGCGAAAAAGCGGTTTAAAAGGCAGATTTTCTGAGCTGCAGAATGGGTTGAGTGGCGCATATGTTTATGAAACAACAACAACACGGAGGCTCCGTAGTACGAACCTGGATGACTAACTTTATTACTCCTTTCAACCATGACAAAGGCAGAGCAGACCAGATCCACTTCTTTCATTCAACCTTTCACAATAAAAGCCCTAAACATATAATATTCACAGGCAAGTATTTTGCATTTTTGTATCATTTATTCGTCACATGCCTGGCGTGTGAAGGCCTTTAGTCTTTGAATTGATTCATGGAAGCCAATTTCTGCCACTAAAATAAATCAAAATGAAATGTCAGGATTGATTTAAAATAATCAGCTTCTGTGTTGAGCTGTCAAACATGAGGTGCAATTTTTCTGGTTACACCCCTCATTTCCTGACATCTCACTACTGTCAGCTATCTGATAAAGGTATAAAATGTCCCCAAAATAATTATAAAAGGGATTGCTATAAAGTATTATGGTATAACTTAGTTAGAATTGCTGTCTGACTATGTGACCTACTCTATGAATTTCCCAGCTCGTTCTCATTCCCAAGGCGTTACCGACGCTTTGTCATGGCCCTTGGCCATTTCATTTCATTATATTTATTTTAGAAATCATTTGTAAATAATAATAGTCCACGATTAAAAGCCGGTACTCTGTTAATCTTTGGAGCCGTGCAAGTCACTGCATTTTCCACAACAATGTCCTGCAAATATTTCAGAATAAAAGCCTTATTAACAAATGAAGGGATTCTGTCCACAGAAAAATATGCTAGAGGGCTTTTATTTTGAAATGGAAACACAGGAAGTGTTGAGTTAAAATTAAATACATTTTACTTTACCACCGTAGTTCTCTGACACACTTGTGAAACTGCCGTAACGTGAGCCGCAGAGTGCAAAACCGTGGTGCGGCCAGCCGCCGTCTGTTGCTCCTAAACTAGTGTTATTACGGTAAGGATGGCCTCTGAGTGAGGCAACATTACCACGGTTTTGCACTCGGCGGCTCACGTTAACGCAGTTTTAGAAAGGGAGGAGTGAGTGGAGGGGTACTCAGTTTTTTGCAATTTGCAACCGCACCACTAGATACTGCCAAATCCTACACACTGCACCTTTTAAATGCAAATAAAGCTAAACGTTTTCTCCTCAATGAAATCATTATTTCAATAAATTCTATTCTCACAGCACACGCATGCACGTCAGGCACCTGAGTCATAAACAACCACAGGTAAATAATTTGCAACGTGAATTGAAAAAATTAAATATTTGTCACGCAAACATTGATGCTGTTGCTCGAGTTTTCATCTGCTGCTATTCAACAAACTGTTTACATTTAAAAGACTAGATTAAATAAAGGTGTCTGCCATTGTTCCAATGGCCCATTATTCCAAAAACAAATGGCCATTGTTCCGAAGGTCCATTGCTCCAAAAATGCACACTCTCCTTGCAACAAACAGAAGCACATGACTAGTTATTATACAGAATGATGTCATTGGATCTTTCTGGTGGCGATATTTTTTTCTTACATGGCGAAGGCGTGACCCGCCCTATTCTGCCTCTGACTGGCAAACACTGAGATTTTTTCCCTAACCCTAACCAGTCTCACTCCTCATGCCTAAACCTAACCAACCCAACCAACAAAAGCAACGAGTACTAGCCAATCAGAGGCAGAGTAGGGAAGGTCATGCCGCCTTCACTATAGTTGGAAAACAAGTCAGGAATGGCCGATGGTCATTCTGTAAAACGCTGAATTCACACCAGGCAGCGGCTTGTCACAAAAATTACATTTTTCTGTGCCTGGGAGGCATATTCATGTGTTTCAGGCGGGAATAAAGTCTTTGTAACATAGATCAACAAGTCACAGCAGTCACAGGTTATGTTTACTGATTGGCTGCAGGTCCTCTCTGGCTGCACTTCACCGCTAAAAGTTCCACTTTTCCCAAATTTTGTTTGGCCGCAGAATCAAACGGCCGCAGCTTGCTGAGACATTGCAATTGCAGCTCGCCGCAGGCCACACGCTGCTCTGAATTTGGTAATACTTTGCAATGTGCTTCTATGTGTTGCAGGGAGTGTGTATTTTTGGAACAATTGGTGTTTGTTTTCAGTGAGCTTTCTGTCCAATGGGACTTTTTTGGCAGTCCTCAACAATAAAGGCCCGGCTTTATATATACCAACATTTAAAATGTGTTTAAAACGTTTGTGTTGAGTTCAACTTTAGTGAATTTTGACACACAAATTTGGGCTATTGACCAATAGCTGATGTGATGTTTTATTTCAGCCCGTTCTCATTCCCAGAGGATCAAATAACGAGGCCCGTCGGCATGCGTTACTGCCACACAAGGCACCCTTTAGCACAGGTATGAAATTAATTTCAATGTAAACCCATCTGCGGTAACAGTTCCGATAAAGTACACCGGGAGTGTGGTGACGTAGTTTTAAGAGCTAAAAGACACACACCGGACGGGTGGGTCCAACAAACACAAGGCTTTCATCAAGGAGACTGCTGCTCGTGTTGTGTGTGTTCACTTTCACGTTACAATCATCTGTTCGTTTGTGTCCACAATGTTCAGTTTTAATTCTTACTGTACAAACATAGTAGTTTTAAGCCCAACCATGTAGTTCTTTCCTATGGTGGTTTTGTTTATTAGTAGGCTAACACCTGCGCTTTTCCAAGAGTGACAAGTCAAAATGTCTGTCATGGAAAACACATCAAAAAGTTATAAATAGATCTGTACAGTATGTATGTGTTGATGTGTTTCTTGCCTATCCTGTTTTTCATGCTCTGCTGCCAAATTGTTATCACAAGCGCAAAGTCAAAGTAGTTTAGAGAAAACGTTTTCTGTGGTTTGCTCTACACTACTTTGACTTTAATCTTGTGTTGCGTTTTAGTTTTGTGGGTTACCAAAACCAAGATAACAAAGATACAAAACTGTACAAAAAAATATACAAAAAAAAAGAAGCTAAAGCCTACAGATCACAGCGGAAAAATTAACCTCCACATCACCTGGCGATCAATACAGAACACAATGAAATTAAGGAACAACACCGTTCCTGTAAAGCCGGGTAGGTTTGTATTCACTGTTACAATCATTACAAAGTAAAAGCAGCAGGTTTTTAATCTAGAAACGTAACGTTTTCAACCTCTCTAAGTAACTTGTATCACTATTACAGTTAACCACGACTAGCTCAAAATCCACAAAACCAGCCTGAAAATTAAGAAAATCTGAAACAATTGCAGGAGAATCTATGGAGCAGAGCCGGATAATTGTCGGACCCCGGTCGAAGTTGGCCGGTGCTACGCTATGATTGGTCAGTCTGCGTTCTAGGGCGGGACGTAGCGGAGGGTCAATTGGTCATTGTACTTTTACGAATTACTCAATAGCAAAAGTAATTACATTACTTGTTACATTATTCTGTTACTCAACCAAGCTCCAAGGTGCCTTTTAAAGGGATAGTTCTGTTGTTTTGAAGTGGGTTTGTATGAGGTACTAGTAGGTGTATTACCTACAGTAGATGGTAGTCGACACACCTCTAGTTTGGAGAAACAGATGGGAGTACCGACACGGGAGCAAAGCAAATACTGTTTACATATTTTAGCCACATAAAAGAAAGGCTCACCCAAAAGAAAATCAAGTTTAAGTGTACACTATATTTAGAATATTTTCACCACTTTATCTTTCCATCAGACAGCCCTTTCAGACGGGGAACTTAACTGAAATTTAAACATATCTATGCTCTCTTCAAAGCCACCAGGCTCCATTATAGATAACTTTTACTTTCAGGTCAGTTTCCCATCGGAAAATATTCGAAATATAGCGTACACTTGAACTGATATTGTTTTTTTTAGCTGAGCCTTTCTTTTAGGTGACTAAAATGTGTTTTTTTTTCTACTGTAGTTAATACACTGACTACGGATAAATACCTCAAACAACCCCACTTCAAAACACCCGAACTATCCCTTTAACAATCCGAAATCATCCCTGTCCACACCACTGTCACACATTCTAAATGTATCACATGTAGAAGTTGAAAACAAGGCATATGGGTTGGAAGTATTTTACTGACCATCAACAGCTAGCTCTCCAACTTTGAACAAATGCAGGTGAAACCTAACTTCCTAATTGCCCAAAAGGATGTTCACTATAGTGGCTAACGTTAGCAAAGCACCTATATGGACATAATGTGTTAATAAGACAACTCTGGCCTCACCATGAGGCAAATTTCTCTTTTATTGCCAAGCTAACAAACCCATTCTCACTCCCAACTCATCAAATATCGGCATCGGAGACCGACGCATGGAGGCACCCTTTTGGAGGTAACGTTGACATATTTTGTCACGTGACTCGTCAGCTCCGTGAGTCACTTGAGTCATTGCGAAGTTAACGTCAACCATGACCGTTTCCTAACCCCTTAACTAAGTGGTTGTGTTGCCTAAACCTAACTTCCTGTGAAAACAGAAGTTTATTTTGAAAGGGTGGCATACAGAGTAAAAGAGTATATATTGACACGCGGTCTCCGATGCTGAGGGGCACTGACCAAGCGAAGTATTTGACAAGTTGGGAGTGAGAATGTGTTGAGCTAACATGTCCCAGATCAGTCTGCCCAACATGTCAAAGTAAAGTGTTATTGGGATTAGTAACTGTGATGTAATTACTGAAGTTCAAATAGTAATCCTTTACACTAGTTACTGAAAAAAGTAATGACTGTAACGTAGTTAAGCAGACACTACCCAACACAGATTGCACACTAAAGAAAAATAGGATAATGTGCATGTTCATTTTTACCCCTTTCAACTCTAAACTTTCACATTCATCCCTTAAAATTGAATTCATTCAGCGTAGGAGTTCTTTAACCTCATAATTCGCTATCAAAGGACTGAGATTTTCATGTTTCACTACAATATAAAGAAAATACTGGATTAATTAATCTAAAAATATATCCAGAGGGACATGTCAATAAAGCAAAATATATATGTAAAAAATATGTGCAGTAATATAAATTACTCTCAAACAAAGGGAAAACAGAAAAACACCTGACTCTTACCTTGATTGTATTGCTTGCTCATGGTGAAACGCTAAAAGGATCTTGCTGTTGTGTGTCCCGTCATGCTTTAAATTATTCTTCCTGACACTTTACCTTTCTTACCTCCACATGGGCGTTCCCTTCCTTGCTGTTAGACTGGAATTTCCAAGCACAAGGAAGTGCAGCATGTTTTTAAAATGCAGTCATCGACCTTGTGGAATGTTGAGTAGCATGTTCCTGCAACAGAGGAGGCTGTAAGTTCAGGACCGCATGTGTCGGACCCGAGTTTTTGCAAAGAGCACTGTCTTCAGTGTAAATGCATGTTTAATACTCAGTGTTTTACCATTTTGATTAAGTTTAAATAACCATAACAAGCCACTCAAATATCAATAACATGTTATTTCTATTCAGTTTTAGTTTCATCTCTCTCTCTCTCTCTCTCTCTCAGGAGTCATTGACACTAGTGATGTGTTGGTCCCGAACGAGCCGGCTCTTTTAAGTGAACGATGGGAGCCGGTTCCCGTCCGAGAGCCGTTTTTTCTTTTTGTTTTTGTTAATTAATACAAGGCAGAAAGATAGGATGACTGTAACTGAATGTTGTGTTAATGACCTGCGTGCAGTGCCAGTGATGACAGACAAGGATCATACCATCAAGCAGGGAGGGGCGGGGGTTTGCAGTGCACAGAGCAGGAGGGAGAGGAGGAGAGAAAGAGAGAGGAGTGTTGTGTGGTGCGCGACTAGCAGACAAGATGAGTGAGAGTCGGAAACGGAGCAGCATTTTGATTAATTTAATTTAAGTGATATATGTGCACGCATACTAATCATAGGTCAAAACAGCGCTAAATTTGGCTAAATTCTAAAAGGCAGAAGTGGTAAAACGAAGAGCCGTTAAGGAGCCGGCTCTTCTTGGTGAGCTGAGCCAAATGATCTGGCTCACTAAAAAGAGCCGGGATTCCCATCACTAAGAGACCTTTTGATTTGGTCGTCCTCCGCTGTACTAACAGGGAGGCAGTTTGCAAAGGTTTAAGTGATGTAAACGTAATGTTACTTATTCGAACACAAATCATGATCTTTTTCATACCTAACCAAGTAGTTGTCTTGCCTAGACCTAAATAGTTTCCGTGGTGGCGGCACGTAATTTAACACATTACATGTAATGCGGTTTTAAGAGGTCGTGGTCATTTCATGTAGGCTATTCCTAACCAATCGATTAAAATATTTAGGTCAGAGGTCAATGGACCCCTTTGAAAATGGTCATGACAGTTTTTCCTTGCCAAAATTTGGTGTAAATTTGGAGCGTTATTTAGGCTCCTTCACTACAAGCTAGTATGACATGGTTGGTACCAGTGGATTCCTTCGTTTTTTTAGTTTCATGATACCAGTATCTTCACTCTTTAAAACTGAGTTATTATCTTGTTATCTTTGACAGCCCTTGCAGGATATTGGGAAAGTCACTTTTCAATACTGGGATTTTATGTAGATTTTTCATGTGTGTGTAAATCAGCTCATATCCACTTAAAAACCCTGAAGCATTCAATCACATGAACCCAAATATAACCAAACATCCAATTTTGAGAGCTAAGTATACTTATCTTTTCTTCTCCTGTTGTGCAACAAGACCAGTTCTTCCTGCACCGTGTTCAGTGCCTGATAACTGGTGTTTATGCAATCCACTCTCATGGCAAGGTGTATAAATAGCACAGCATTACAAAGTCATTCCTGTATGTCATGGGAACACATTTTAGCTTTGTTATGTTTACGCTGCGCAATAAAATTACAGTATCGGCTGTAGTTCAGGCAACAAAACCACTTTAGTTAGTTTTAGGAAAAACATCATGGTTGGGCTTAATGGTCCCATATTGTAAAAAGTGAGATTTTCATGTCTTTTATATTATAAGGCAGGTTTAAGTGCTTTATAAATACTGTTAAACTATCAAAATGCTCAATACACAGCCCGTATTCAGAAATTGTGCATTTGAAACAAGCCTTTTCTGTCCATTTGTGATGTCACAAATATACAATATTTAGACCATCACATGGTTTTAAACATAAACATTCTAAATGTGTCCCAGTTATTTCCTGTTGCGGTGTATGTGAATGACATCAGCTGACAGGATGTAAACATGGACCCAGCGCTGTTGCCTAGCAACAGCTTGCCTGTTTCAGACAGAGGGTAAATACAGGTATATTCAGACAGACAGTACGAGGAGAATACAGGTTTTTTTGAACATTACAGGATGTAAACATGTTCTAGTAGAAACACAAAATACAAGTATGAACCTGAAAATGAGCAGGATATGGGACCTTTAAAATAAGTACGTAAACTAAGTAAAATACATACAGATGTAACTACAGAAGAACAGTATGGAAAACACGTCACTAACGTTACTTCAAAATAACTCACCATAAGCAGTCTGTCTCACTTTTTGTGCTACGTCACTAGGTCTGAGCGTAGCATATTTATGCCGATGCGTTTACATTGCAGTCAATACAGACTACATGGTGTACAATTTACATACCAACAGCAACAACAGCATTCATATTGCCTGTGAAATGACTTGCAAATTACTGTGTCATTCATACGCCATTTAGTGTGATTGCAGGCTGGTTTATTGATACCACTGTCACGTCTGTGTGCTAGGCCTAAATATGAAGCAGAAGCTTTCAGACAGTTAGCTTAGCCCAGAATAAAGATTACGAAAAGGGACACAGCTAGAGTAGCCTGGCTCTGTCCAAAAGTAAAAAAAATGTGAATACTAGCACATCCACAGCTCACGAACTAACACATTATATCTTGTTTGTATAATGCATACCATACCATAGCTGGCTCCAGCAACCATAAAGACATGGTGTAAGGCAGGGGTCAGCAATCTTTACTATCAAAAGAGCCATTTTAGGCAAAATAAAAAATATATATATATGCCTGGAGCCACAAAACATTTGAGCATTGTGATGAAGGTAACACAGTTTATAGTCTATGCATATAGTATATAAGTCTAATGCAGTGAGGGCCAACGAGACAATGTACTACGGAGTATTAGGGCCACATCGAGGGAAACAAAATCAAAGATTTCCAGGATAAAGTCATAATATTAGGAGAAAAAAGTCGTAATATTATGAGAAAAAAAGTCATAACTATACGAGAAAAAAAGTCGTAATATTATGAGAAAAAAAGTCATAACTATACGAGAAAAAAAGTCGTAATATTATGAGAAAAAAAGTCATAACTATACGAGAAAAAAA